>JAJJMA010346984.1:632-12047 GCA_023529015.1 Papaver nudicaule
AAGAATAATCTCTTTTCTTCTTTACATTATCTAGATGAGAAAAAAAATCCTTGTTCATAATAAGAGGCATTATTGCCTAAGCCATCTTGGCTTTAGATTTTATGAGTTGTTAACTTGAATGCAATACCTAGATTTCATCAATTAATAGAGATTATTAAATTAAAATCTTAATTGATGATTGAATGCTTGATCTTAATTGATTATATATATGAATGTATTGCGTAAATCATGAACTTGCTTTTTTAGCCATACCACCCGTTCGGGTAAAGCAGTTCATGAAGAACTATCAAAATCCATGCTTCTGACTCTTATGGCTAAGGGGAGACGATTTTGATAAGGAAGAACCTCATAGGATACAATGTTGAACTCCGCTGGATTAAATGTTGTACCTTTAATTCTTAGTCTTGCAACCACTAGGAAGGGGTAACCTTATGTTTTCTCCAAAGGCGATGGTTGACCGAAACTCTCTGAGAAAGTAGGAAGATTGAACCTTGAATTCCTATTTGACCGTAACTGGCTAGGAAAGAAAAACATAATTGCAGTTTTACTTGTAAAATTGTGCTTCACCCAAGAATTTATTCCAAATCCTTACTTGGGAAGGTCGTCGCGTTGTTCCTTTTGGAATGACACATTATGGAGGAGAGTTCTTTTGAACTTGTGCTTCATGGTAATATCTTTTTGGGGTGTGCGGCTGTGGAATTTGCGAGAGAATTGCATCTTTTTATCTCTCGTTTCAGGTATGTTTACCTTTGTCTATATTGATTATTGTTGTTTTATGAGGATTCCTATTTTTCTTGTTCTTTTGTCTATTTTATGACAAAAAGGGGGAAAAATCTTGTAGTAAGGGGGAGTAAAATCTTTCTATCTACTACGACAATTGTCTACGTCATTGTCATAGGGGGAGTAAAATCGATGTGCTTGTCATGTCAAAGCAAAAGTTAGTGTATTGAGTAAGGGGGAGAACATATCATATTGTGTAGTATATTTAAGCATCGATGCAATATGCTTACAAGTTTTATATACTACTTAAATGCATAACAAACTCTTGTTGGACTATGTCCTTCTAGAACCAAGATGTGTGGTGACTTTGAAGTTTGTTATCTCCTTGAATCTTCACTTGCAAGAACACTCTTATTTGAAGACGTTGAAGATTACAAGAAGATCAAGTACATTATGGTTAGGGCTAAAAGATTTTACTTTTTGAATCCATATGTAAGATTGGTTTTGTCACTAAAATTGACAAAAAGGGAGATTGTTAGAGCATTGCTCGGTCGAACCCACTGATATTTGTTTTTACCTGGAAAAACAATGCACCGTCTCTGGGTACTTTCGTAGTGTTTGAGATCAAAGTCGAACAAGACGAGCCTAAACCAAGTAGATGGCCGTTCACGTCTTGCTTCGGTCACAGAGAGGATAGAGGTTGATCTAGGGAGGGAAACAGCGAAGAAACTTGAGATCAGGTTGAGGATATGTTTTGGGTGTAAGAGTTTAAGATTTCTGTCGTGAGAGTGACTGAAAATCTCCAAGGCTCGAAGTGTGTTGGTTGCTCAGTCGTGTTTACTCTGAGGCTCTGGTTCATTCAGGTGTTCTGAATGTCTGGTTGTTTTCTGGATGATCTTCTTGCCTTGGAAGATAGAGGACGCCTCTATTTATAGTTTTGAACTCACCCTGATCTCTCGACAGAGAAGGTGGAAGTCGTGGAAGAGTGGAGGAGTGGAGGACATGGGTTGGTTTCCGTAACTGCCTGAGTTGTGTAGAACATGTCCACTCGCGCCATCTTCTCGTAACTATCCACTATCTCTATCAGTTTCTTTCAATTGCCGTAGACCGCCAGACCAATACCCCTAAAGTTATCCCCCCGTGTGATGTTTTGATGTCTCGAATGATACGCAGATATTGCATAGTTGAGTTGAGTTGACCAGAGTCGTATGACTAATTGTCATGACCAACAAGAGTGTGGTGCCTCCAGGACATGAGTATAGGAGTGGCTTTGGCTATTTGGCCAAGGCCAGGAGTTCATAGCGCCATTAGCTTGTGGCGCCATAGCCCAAGGGGCTACGGCCTTGGTCTTTGGCCAAGGCAATCTCAAAAGCGCTTTAGCGCTATCCTGTTATTCATGGCGCCATGGCTCATGGCGCCACGGCCTTGGCCTTTGGCCAAGGATATATTGTAAAGCGCTTAGCGCCAGCCCGGTTATTCATGGCGCCATGGCTTATGGCGCCACGGCCTTGGCCTCTGGCCAAGGCTGACTTGTAAAGCGCTTTAGCGCTAGCCTTGTCATGGCTCATGGTTCGTGGTGCCATGCTATGTGGCGCTATGACTTTGGCATCTGGCCAAGGTCAACTTTGTTGCAGTTGGTGTGTGCTGGCTATGTCTTGGTTATGATGTGCGTGTCTACGCTACAACATACTTGAAGTCATGGCGTGTTTATCCATGGTGTGTTAGACCATCCTGAGTTTAGGATGAGGTTTGTTTAAGCCCTTTTAGGCTGTTGTATGCTTCTCAGGGAGTTATGTACAGGCCTAGAACTTCGATATTCCTGAGGTTTCCATTAAGACTCGAATGTTGAGTCATATAAAGAGGAAATCCATGAGGATGCGTCTCTGTTAACTCTTCACCATGTACCATATAGTGATCTGGTTCTGATGCCGAGAAATTCGAGGCGATGTCGACATGAAGCAGATTAATGGGTTTAATGTGTTGGTGAGATTATCAATACTGCACTATGATATCATCCTCTCCACCGGGGGTTATAAGAGAGGACTCATAGAGATTTTGTTCAGCTCGTAGAACATGTTGCATTCCGAGCTATGGAGATGAGCCTGAATAGGCAATTGTCTTTAGGTTAGGCCTATTTAGAGAGCGTTTTTACAATCTTGTCCCTCTCTCATTTTTCACCATCTACAATATTAATATTGCTCAAGTCAGTTGTCAAGTTTAGATGACAAAAACACAATCCTTGATAAGTTTACTATACAACCTCGGACTAGGATAGTTTTAGGTAATCGAGACGAAGACCATTGAAGACCGAAGCTTACTACTTGATAAATCATAACGTCCTCGCTAAAGGTTAGAAAGGTTTTTCCTTTCCATGTTTCGTATTTGCCATTTCTATCATATCAATAGTCTATGATGTTGTTTATAAGATCCGAAGGTATTCTAGGATTCTTCGCCTTTGCATTTGTCACATCCGTGATAATATGTATAGGTAGAGTATGTTGAATTGTCTCATAAAATGACCTCAACGGTGAACGCGTTCATGAACGCGTACATGTGTTGCTTATGGCATTCCTGAGAACGAGCGGGTCTGTATGAACGCGTACATACGAGTTCACTGATTTCTCCTGAACTCCAATTGACAGCTCTATGAACGCGTACATATAAGCCATGAAAAACTTCCAACTTTCATATCTTGAAGTTTTCGGACTAGGCATGATTAGTACTCGGACTCGTCATTACTTGGCCCATGGAATTCAACTACTTAATCCACGCGATGTTCAAACATGTTTTGGACCAGAAGTTACAAACCTTCAATCAAGGTTGAGTATTCTTTAACTATTGGCCTAGTTCAAAGTTAGAAGAAGATTGAGAACGAGTATTCAAGCTATGGACCTTTTAGATCAGGAACTTGCTTGAGCCTTACTCAAGGTTGTTTAATTTTCAAGCAAAGCCTCCCTTGATGATCACTATAAATAGATGACCTTCTGCAAGATACAACTCAATCCTCTACACATCTGTGTATCCTTGCATAAAGGTTGGTCGTCATCTCGAAGTCCTTTTCTTGGACTACGACTATTGAAAGACTTCACTTGAGGATCGTAAAGCACAGGTCGGAAGTAAAATTCCTGATCCTGTATCTTGGGTCGATTGAATATTTTCAATCTTATCACGACCAAAATTTGATAGAAACTTCGTAAGGTAGATCTTGAATCGTAAACCCTAGAAGTTGTGTAACGCAGATTCACGAACTAGGTTTAATACTAAGTTCGTCTAGCGTTAGGAGGTAAAGCTGTTTAGGCTAGATTAATAAGCCCTATTCAGCAAAAAAGATTTCCATTAACCTTGACTTTAAGTCTAAAGGAAAATCACAATCGTATTCTTGTTTAATTACTTGGATACTTTTAGGCGTCCTGTTAGAGGCAGGGTAGCGCTAATCTTCACGAAGGGAAGTGGAGCAACTCCTAGGCCTGTAAAGGACGTCAGCTAGGGGAATCAAGTACGTAGGTTTCTGCGGGAGCCAAGAGACGTATGAGCACATTGGTAGCTGAATTGCTTATAGGGTTAATTCAGTCTCGATACATTCCAGTCCGAAGTCTGAGAGTAGGATAGTGTCTGTATACCGTTAATACTAAGGGTGTTCATATCTGGACGAGGTCCCGGGTTTTTCTGCTAGGTTTGCAGTTTCCTCGTTAACAAAATTCTGGTGTCTTGCATTACTTTTCCATTTCGCATTACATTGTCTCTGATCTATATAATTGAAGTAATTGCAAGTTTGTTGATTCATAACCTTTGAGTGAATCCATCTCTGTTGAGATCTACAAGAACCACGTTCTTGTTAGGGTTCGGTTCTCTGAACTATACTCAGGTTGTTGTTTGAATATTGATTTGTGAGATCGTTCAAACAACCGTAATCAACTAGGTTCACGAAATTAAAAGTTGGTGGTGTATCTCGGTATCCCCTCCTTTTCACTTCCCGTTTCCATTCTTTTATCAACTTAGTGACTTTGCTGAGAGGCAGCGGCAGAGTCGATTCTTCTGGATAATTAAATTTCGTTTTGCAGCCTGAGCTGTCGCAGGGGGTTCACTTGGATCGAAGTGTCCAGCTACATTAGGTCCCTTTTTCAACGCGACTCCCTTCAGGATCCCTTCTTGCTGCATTCGAAAGTATGAAAGGAGTCTTGTGAAAACTTCGAAGTCTCGATTTTCTGCCATCGCGCGGTAGGTATTCCCCAAACCGTTGATGCAAGGTTCACCAGTTGTGACTCTGTAATTGATAGTTGTTCATTCCTGATAGCGATCTTCCTGAATCTTTTTATGTACGTACACGGATCCTCTTCGTTTTCTTGAAAGAGTTGTCCTAGGTATCCGATTCTTCCGAAGTCTGGCCAGTATTCCTCATTGAATGCTTGAACTATCTCTCCCCAGTGTTGATACGGTCTGGCTCTAGCGAATTGTACCAAGTATACACTGACCCGATAAGTGACTTGGTGAACTCCTTGAGGCGTATCACATGATTGGCATCATGCATATCCAATGATTCAATGAAACGCGCAACGTGTTTTAGTGCGTCTCCTATCCCATTGTATAAACTAAATAAAGGCGAAACATACTCTTGTGGCAAAGAAATTGCATGTACTCCTTGTGAGTGGGGTAATGTGTACCTAGTTGAGTAATTCTCCAGGGCATGGTTGTCTGGGACATACGCTGCGTTTTGAGTTCGTGGCGGTATCCCTTGGGTTGGTGCAGGGTCGTTCCTGGCGCATGCTCCTGCCTCGGTCGTCTTTCCTTGGGTTGGGATCGGTGAGTATGCAGCATTGTGGAGGATTTCTTGATTATCCTGGAACCATGGTAATCCCAGAACCCTATCATGTTCCAGTGCTTCCTTAACAATGTGGAATCTTGCCTCTGTTCGAGCGGCCAGTATTCTCACTGGTAATGTGACGTACCCCCAGGTGCATACGGTTTCTTCCTTTGGATTTTCTATTTCGGTAGGGAAAGGCACAGACTCACGGTAAGAGATTCTAGCCATGTTGAGAGTATCCACGGAAATGACATTGATCGGGGTGTTGGCATCGATCAACGTACGTGGGAATTCCACTTCACGAATGTGTGCTATTGTAAGGAGTCCCCATCGGTTTTCTGCCAGTATCTTCCAGTTGTAAGTCATGGGTGCAGGTTTTTCTGATGGCGACGTGAGTTGTGCTGACTTCTTCGAGAGTGACGTAGGCTGCTCTTCATCTCCTTCGAGTGGTAGAAGTCTGCTGGCAAGAATATGGCGCAGAGTTGTAAACAATTCCTCTCGTTGGGTTCCATCTAGGCAAAGGACCCAACACAATTGATCTACTAAAGCTTTAGCTTTTTGAATGGTACATCCTTCCGTGGCGTTGAGGTTGAAAAAGCAGGGGTACCGAAATACAACCAACTTTTCGTTTGGGCTCGTGAGACTTATGGACAGATCTGGACGATCTCAAAAATCAATATCCAGATCCGTTAACCTGAGTTTGGATCACAAGGATCAGTCCAACGCAAGACAGGGTCTTGGTAAATCCAATGGATGGATTGAGGAGTACGACAATCTGTGGGGGATCAAGGGGACGTCTGCTAGGGGAATCAAGTGTGTGACAATCTGTGGGGGATCTAGAGACGTAAGGAGTACGACAGTAGCCAATTCGCTTGGAAAGATGGAGTTGGTCTCTGCTACATCCCAGACCGAAGTCTTATAGTAGGCTAGCGTTTGTAGACAGTTAGTACTGTGTGGTGTTCAATCTGGACGAGGTCCTGAGGTTTTTTTACAGGTCGTAGTTTCCTCGTTAAAAAAAATCTTTGGTGTCTTGTGTGCTTTTACTTTCCGCATTATATCTCTGATTATATAATTAAAGCAAACACAAGAAGTACGGTATTCGTAACCGTCGAGTTGGTCCATAATCCATCCAGGGGATTTACCAAGACTTGTTTTGCGTTTGGACTGATCACTTGTGATCGTACTCCGGTTAACAAATTTGGATATTGATTTTTGAGATCGTCAATATCTTACCATAAGACTCACGAGCCCAAACGAAAAGTTGGTCGTATTCCGGTACCCCATCTTTTTCATGTAGCACAATGTCGGATTTTTGCTCGTCGATGCTTCACCATTCTATGAAGCTAACTAAGAGGACGATTAGGCAAATCGGAAATAATTTTTATAACACGGTGAAACAAAAAGAATGAAATAAAATATTAGAGAAGAATATGAGATTTTGACTGCATGAAATGCATGTCATGTCATGTGTAGTGGTAGTGATTTACAAAAAGAGTAAGCAGAAAAGGTTACCAACTCCTACAAAAACGGATACAAACAGAAAAAGTAGTATGGTAAAACTAGTATGATAATTGAACTTTGATTTTCTTGAGTAAAAATCATACGACACTTCGAATACGTGTGCATGTGAAAGTACCTGCAAAGCAATAGAGTAGTGTTAGTGTTTGCGCCAATGATAATATTAAATCAAATCCTACGATTTATCAAAAATGATACTTTGATGTTCTACCTACCCTATGTATGCTCAATACAGTTTGGCCTCGAAATTTGGACACATTATGCAGTGCCGCTCGTCAGCAAAGCTCTTAATTTCGGCGCTTGTGGTGAAAATGCTTCATCATGTTGGTGTAACCAGGGACGGAGCCAGGATTTTTTCACAAGCGGGGCGAAGCTAATTTCTTTTTTTAATGCAAACCAATTTTTTTTTTAAGCAAAACAAATAAACAATGCAAGCCAATATATCAAAGATTAAACCACAATTTGAAAGTCAAAACGTTACATGATGTCCAAGTTAAAAATAAATAATGCTAACCAATATAACAAAGGATTAAACCATAATCGGAATATCATAACGCTACATGACGTTCTTTCAAGCAAATATCCGGTATCTTTTTAATTAAACACGTGATTCCCATTAATATTGCAAATCCCATTTAAATCTGGCCATTTGCCTACCTCCACGTGTAGTAATATATCAAAATCTGGAAACAATCTTCATGTCAATCTTAATTACAAAGGGAAGATGGGCGCCATCCCTATATGACATGTAGTTCCGTCCCTGGGTGTAACAGTGGATTAGTTATGTTTTTAAAACCAAACAAAGTTCGATCATATGTTTTATAAAAAGTTTAACCTCAATTCCCAGCTTCTACTTGTATAATGTAACAAGTAGTACAATAGAACTACTAAATGCATGCCTATAGGTATAGTGTATAAATCAATTATTGGTTCAAAACATATGGTCTGCAAACAAAATAGACCAACTTAGCAATACCCTCAAAACCAACAACATGTTTTAGATAATAAAAGTGTAACATAATAGCAACCTGACTTGTCCCGCCCAAATTGCTTCTAACCATCCACCAAAACATGTGATTTTTTCTACTCAAATTAAATTATCTTATTAAAGTGTTTTAAAGATTGTTATTCCATCTTGTTGTATCTGATTGATCTTATTCATGATACTAAATTTCAGATTCAACAAAAGTAAAAAGTTGTGCCAGGATTCATGCATGCCATTTGTTTTTTAAGGTTCTTCTCCAAGTGCTGGAGAGTTTGAGTATCAGAAAGTCGGTCGTCGTTTGTTTTCCACCAACATAAGCACTTTGAGTTCTTTAGTTATCCCCTTTTAATTTCATCAACAATAAGAGGCACTTACTAAACATTAAGGTTCTGTTTTTTATAGCATAGGTGGGGGAGGCTTCAGTTTTCCTTAGTTAAAACCGAAGGGCAAAGATATGCCTCTAAAATGGTATTTTTTAAGCTTTCTGGATGGACACTTGTATCTTCATAGGATTTGATGTAATTTGACTTTGATTTCCTTTTTCTTATATTTAATTGTCACTAACATTGAAGCTTTCCTAATGTGTTAGTGTTATTGTATATAGTATCCCCTGTCGGCGACCAACAATGAAGGTGAGTGGGGAATACATGAATGGTGATTTCTGTATAAGAATAAACTGAGATATTTGAAATTGCTCCTTATTACATTTAAAATCCATGAATATACGAGAGACGGTGAGATCACATGCTAGGGACGAAACAAAGAAGACATATTGAAAAAAATGTAATCCTCATAAGAAAAGCTTGTCTTGCGTCATCCATGTCGATTAAGAATTGCAAGATGAAGCCTTGTGCTCCAATATTTGCAAGATGAAGGCTTGTGTTACTTTGCAAGTAGCTGGAAAATTTGGCTGCAAAGTAATAATCATGCTTCGACGCTTTACCCTTCAGTAAAATTAAGCTTGGAAATACATCTAAATGGGGGTATCGAAAGGAAATGAACCACCTAGAAAAACTATTACCAAAAATATATCCAGTGTGAGTTAAAAATGCAACCAAAATTCATAACAATTTTTCTATTAAATCAACATATGAACCAACACGAGTGTTTCATTAACGTTATATGATGTAATCAATCTAACCAAATAACAAATACATTTTTTATCATTATCCCATAACATATTGGTTGTTTCACCAATCAACTCTCTGAATATATCATCGTCTAAATCTTCATTAGAATCCAGGCACATCTTGAATTCCAGTTGCTTGTCATTGTAGCTCAGAACCATATCATGGTCAGTGTAATCATTTCGGCACATGTACTATAAGGTTTGATAAAATGTAGTCGAACTTGACAATACATCCGAAAAAACTCGAACAGTAACTAACTTATCAAATATCCACTTTCAATATCCTTAATGA
Source organism: Papaver nudicaule (assembly GCA_023529015.1). Taxonomy (NCBI): domain Eukaryota; kingdom Viridiplantae; phylum Streptophyta; class Magnoliopsida; order Ranunculales; family Papaveraceae; genus Papaver; species Papaver nudicaule. Next base: position 10,078 of record JAJJMA010346984.1, read on the forward strand.
TGTCGAAGTCCAAAACCTTGTACAATACCTCGTCAACAGGCCTGAAACTGACCTTTGGAATATATTTCATATCGTGCATAACTTTTATCGGCCAGACAGGTTTCACATAAGGAAATTTTAAGATTCCAGTGACTAGCATTTTACTCTTGTCTTCACAATTTTCCACTTTGGAAATTGTTTCCACTGCAGGTCCCCCAACACTCTCTTTCTCTTCGTTAGACGCTTGATAAACAACATTTTTCAACATGTCAACAATCTCAAACTTAGTTTGTGGTTTACGAATCCTAATGGTTTGCCTTATGAAATTCCTTGCAGCATAATCTCCGGATCCAAAGCACACATATTGATCATTCATGGGGGATGGATCTTCAAATTCAACATTGGTAATCTTGAAATCCTCATTTCTTTCCCCCTTATTCGGTGTGTCTATTGTGAATATCCTCTCAGTGTATGGATTTTTGGATTGGGTGTGGGAGTCCAAAATCCTAACCAAATCGTCGTGATCAATGGAATCTCCATTCTTGCTCCAATTGTCCCTGAGATTAGTGCACAAGTGGTGCACCTTGTCATGTCCTCCTGCCAATATGATGATGGAATCCCCCACAACTAAAGATCTTCTCACCACCCTTTCGATTCCGACCCGAAGGCATGCAATAGTACTAGGGTCTAAGTGAATATTGTAGCCTTTCTTACCTGTTTTAGGATCAATATGCCTACTCTCCGAAACAATATATAGCTCATGGCCATGTAGATAAACAATACCAACAGACCCCTTGTTTCTCTCCCCACAAGTTAGAGATTCACTACTCAAATCATTTAGGCTTAAGATTTTCAAATCCTCCTTTCTACTTAAGAATCGTGTAAAATTCTAAGAAAATTCTTATATTACTACTAACAACTTCAATCATCAAACCATAACTAATTCGTTTTAAGATGATGAGAATCAAATAATAAAAATTGATAGAATAATCGATAGAACTCCTTCTCCCGAAAAAAATCCCCAATTTGAATGAGATTAACAATATAAACAACGATTTGAAAGAGATTAAGTAAAAAATAAACTAACATAAACTACATTGTTACAAATGGTGGCACTAACATAAACTACATTTTTCTCCTTTCTTATAAGAATACAAGGTCAAGCACCATGGGGCCACGCTAGCTAGGGGATATATGACAATTGGTTGTAGTGACAAGAAGAGATCTCTGGTAGTGATTGACAAAGAAAGTGAAACAGTCTGTACTGTAGTGATTAAACTACATTTTCCTCTCAATGATGCATAAGTATCATATAATAATCTTGGGCCCACAAATGAACAATGACTATGAGAAGAGATGTTTGATGTCTTTTGAGGTTGGTGATAAGTACGAGGATGAGAAGATATTGCAGCTTAGTTGGACCTTTGCTTATTAAAATATCTTATGTGGTCCATCTAACGAATCTCAATGAGTCAATAAGATAAAGATGTTCTCATGGTCATTGGATTTCTATCTTGAAGTGGTTAAGAGATAACAAACCACTTGGCAGATAAATGTTAACAGAATTCCAATTGAGATTAACATACGGTTTCTTTGTGTGAAGGTCAAGTAGCGGGCACGTTTACACGGGCACTTTCTAACTTGTAGCACAAGTAATTTGTTGCTTTATCTCAAAGCAACCTATCTTATTGAGAGTTATAAATAGAGGGTTAAAGAACGAAAACCACAATCATCAAGCATACGTGAAGTTTCTCTGTGGAATTGATCGTAAACTCTTTGCACTTCGGTGTAAGCTTGTTTTGGTAGTCATCCTCTATTAGGTATCAGTTCCTCTGTGGGATTTACCTAACGACTATAAAGACTTCTCTTGAGAGTTGGGAAGCATAGGTAGGCGACAACGTACCTTTGTGGTTGTTATCTGATTAACATGTAACCTTGGTAACCTGATTACATTCTTGTCTATTCTACGGTCCTTCTCTTCTGCAATAAGG
>JAJJMA010346990.1:0-11253 GCA_023529015.1 Papaver nudicaule
TCGCAACCATATCTCCTTCTTGAAAAGCGGCCTTAGGAACCCATGACATCTCAGGTGTCCTTCGCCTTATAAGACCGTTGCTTTGCCCGAACCCACTTATTTGTAGTGGCCTTGATTTCCTCATGAGGTGTCTCAGAGGGTTTGATAGACTTGATGCAATCAAGTCCCCATGTCGGAGAATTATCCAATCCTTGTGTGGGGACACGTTGGATAGGATTTCCGTGAAGTAAATAATTGTGAATAAAGTATTTCAAATCACTTTCACATACCTCTTTGAATATCACCAGAGTTTCGGACCCCACATGGTACTCCAGCTTTCCCACGTTGCAGCTTTCTTGGTCAAACATGAACTCTTGGCCTTTGATGATTACTGGTGAGATTGTAGGTACCAATCTCTTCCCATGGAGCCAGGGAAGCCCTAAGATCATGTCGTGCTCCTCATCCTCTTTGATTACATGAAACTTTGCTTTGGTGCGAGCAGAGTCCACCTTTAGATCCAAAGTAACATGACCATATATGTCTTGGAGATTTCCTTTTGAATCTTTTGTCACTGTGGGATAGTAGATGACATCCCGTCGAGAAATCCCAATTGCTTGGAGTGTTTTGATTGGAATTAGATTAACCATAACACCAGCATCAACTTGAACTTTCTTAAAATTCTTACCTTCGAGACGAGCAGAGATAATTGGTATCGGAACACGTTCTCCCGCCATCATCTCCGGTGTGACTTCATCAGGCTTTGGCTGAACCTTTTCAGGTATATGTAGCTCTTTGCCGCTAGAAATCCAGCTGAGGGCAGCGAAAATGTTGCTTCGCTGACTTCTAGAAAAATGCAAGAGCTCGCATAAATTCTCCAGTAAATAATTAGCAGTTTGCTTGACAGATTCTCCGGAGATGGTGAAATTCCGAATGTTGGGTTGATGTTGACGCTGAGGTTGGTGTTGACGTTGAGGTTGGTGCTGAGGGAGTGGATTCTTATGTACACCCTCAGTCCCCAAGTTCAACTCTCCTGACTCGATCTTTTCGTTGAAGATTTGCTTGAGTCGATGACACTCGCTGGTGGGATGATTGACGAATCGATGAAAATGACAATACTTGGGATCAGTCATTTCTTGCGCCGTAGGTTCTCTTTGTACAGGAGGTAACTTGACAGCGCCATCTTGAATCCATGCTTCCAGGAGCTCTATTACTTCATCCATAGTACATGGGAAATCAGGAATTTTAGGAAATTCTCTCGGTTGCCGTGGTGCCTTTGGTGCAGGAGCATTAGCTGGGACCCGTGCAGGAGCCTGAGATTGGGCTGGGGCTGCACGTTTTAGTTGTGGGGCCTCAGGAGTAGGCGCCTTCCTCTTAACACCTTCAGTGATAGCATGAACTGAGGGAAGATAACTATATTGCTTGTTGACGAGTCGCTTGCTGGCACGCGTCTCACCACGGCTTTCTTCAGCCTTTAAAGGCCTGGGCCTTTCTAGTAGCGCAGGTGCAGTAGTGGCGGATCGTTTGGCGGACTTATGGAGCTTGGTGAAATTGTCAATATCCAGATTCTCCAACAAGGCGCGATATACTGGTATCATTCCATTGATGCAAAGCTCCACCAACTGTACCTCTGTCACATTTGGATCATTGCAATCCACTGAACGAGTTCTGAATCTCGTTACGTAATCATCTGGATGTTCATTGTTTCGCTGATAGAGTCTCCCCAAATCGGAGAGAGTGAGTTGCTCAGACACGAAGAAGTATTTCTTGAGGAAAGCATTAACCATCTGGCTCCAGCTGAGAATGCTATTAGGAGCTAGATTATTATACCAAGTGTATGCTTTTCCCGTCAGAGATTTCGAAAATTCCTTGAGACATACAACTTGATTTCTTTCATGTATTCCCAATGATTCTAGGAAGCGAGATATATGTTCTCGGGCATTCCCAATACCATTATACATCGAGAATGAAGGCGTGATATATCCTTCAGGAAGAGATTCACGTTGAACTTCAATTGGATATGGAGGTTGATGACGATGAAACAAATCTGAATTCTTCATACTCTGAGCTTGCAAAAGATTCTGCAAATCTTCACGAGTGACGAAGTTGTGTTGCAAACCCGTGCTTGGTCCACGTGTGGTGTGGACATGGATGTCTTGGTCATCTGGGATGACGTGAACTTGAGAAGGTCCCACCCTGTTGACGTTTACAGGGGTTTCCACACGTGTTGGCCCCAGATTTGTTGGAGGCGTCAGCTTTTCCGAAAGAGTCCTCAAGCAAGTTAGCAACTCCATCTGGGTTTTCACCATATTGTTTTGACTCAGGGCTAGATCTCGTTGGGTCTTCATGATATCCGCAATGCTAGGTGAGTCTTCAGTACTCCTTGTTTCTCCTGTGCGGGGCCCGAAGAGAAAAGCTTCTGTGCGGCTTGAGATAGGAGTGTAAGGAGTAGGAGAGATAGTGGTATTGGTAGTCCCCACCATATGAGATAGGGGGGACGTGGTATTGGATATGATAGGCGTGGTGGATCCCACCAGAGGGGATGACACGCCCAAGAGAGAAGGGGATAAGGTTGGCCCCCTCTGGGTTGAGGCAGAGGCAAAATTAGGGTTTCTGGTTGGGCTAGAGCTCACGGCTGGGGTTGTGGGACCAGCAGATGTGATGGCGCCACTAGCTTGGGGTGCTTGTGACCCCACTTGCAGTAGACAAACTCGTGGGGATACTAGGGGTATTTGGAGAATTTGTGTTCTCCGAACTCTGCCTCCTGGTTTCAACCATATCTTCTTAAAACCGAGATAATGACCTCCCACTGTGGTCGCCAAATGTTTTAGGTGTAAAACAATAAAGAGAATATAAGGGGTAAAGTGTGAAGTGTAATGATGTAATAAAAGATTGTAATGGAATTCGAGAGGTCAAGATCGAACAAGACTCGCCTAAACCAAGAAATGGCCGTTCGAGTATTGCTTCAGTTACAAGAAGAGGATATAGGGTTGGTTTAGGGAGGGAAGCAGAGAAAGATGAGATCAGAGAATTGCTATGATTTTCTGTGATGTTGATGATTGAATTGCTAAAGAAGATTGGATATTCAGTTCTCACTAGATATTAAATGCTGAATGAGAAGAGTTAATCAATTATCGATGAGATTGATTGATTGAACTTGCACTGAATTAAACTCTTTGTTCTTGCTGAACTTGTCTGAGATTGTTTTTCCAAACTGGTCGAGTGACCTATTTATAGCAATAGAATTCCAACTGATCTCGTAAGAAGTGGAAGAAGTGGAAGAGTGGGAGTGTGGAGTAAGTGGGGCAAGTCTTGCGCCTAATATTAGGGAAGAATAAACCGCCCACTTTCTCATCCCCTCTTTTCAGCAACGTTCACACGACTTAGCTTTCTTTCTCGTTAAGTGATTGAGCCGTTGCAATCACACGTGTCGTAGACCGCCAAACCAAAACCCTAAAGAATATCCCCCCATGTAACTTACATGATTCTCGTAAGATTTGTTAAAGATTTGTTAAGTCAAAGATGACTAGGTGCAAGTCGTACCAATTACTGGTAAACTCAGGACTTTGCGATAAGATAGAGATTTAAGCGATAAGCTTGAATATCTCTTTAAGATTTGGTCTAAGGATTGAGCCGGGCAATCGCCATTTAAACCAATGAGATAAATCTAAGGGTTGAGCTAGCAACCGCCATTTAGATAAGATAAGTCTAAGGATTGAGCTATGCAATCGCCAATTAGACTGAGAGGATTTCAGCAACTCTCTGTGGCATTAGTCAAATAAGTACGACTTTCGGTTTGCCATAAATATGAGAAATTGGCTTGTGGCATGTAATGCACCAATTCTCTGAGTAATGAAGACATATGAATGTCCAACATAATATAAGTCATGGCCATGAGCCATGATTAAGAATTATAGCACTGATTTATAGAAGCAAGTCCATAATCAGGAAAAACAGACGAATGATGCTATCACAGCGTAGCCATCATCAAGAATGCATAAGCATTGCCAATACAAGACCTAAAGATAGGCCATAATAATTATAATAAGCCATGTTGCATGGTATAATAATCTTATTGAGAAGTTAGGCATAAGGCGCAAAGGATGAGCCATAACATTTATGTTATTTTCGGATTTCTGGACAGTTTGCATGTTATCCATTAATAAAATCGCCCAGGCCAGCCTATATTAGATAAAATTCTGAATTTTTAGTATGTTGTAGAGAACTCACATAGGAAAATATTTCGTGAAGGAAGCACCCCCTAATTCCTCACGAATTGGGCTGTAAAAATCACGCCATGAGGAAATACGTGAGCTGTCAGATTTCCTTGATTAGGAAACTAGAGTATTATGGACTAATAAAATCCATAATCCTCAAGGACTTGGATCAGTGGGACCCATAAATAGAGGGGAGGCTAGAGAGGAATATATTCTAGTCCCAAGGGGGCAACTATAGCCCGTGAGAGAGGAGAAGGTCGTGGCCCTCCATGAGCACAAGCAGGGGAAAACCGTAAGGCCTCCAATGTTTGGCCGCGCCCTGACTTTGGGCCTCCAAGATTTGACCAAGGCATAGTCATGGAGCTCCAAGATTAGGCCAGAGCAATAGTGTGGGTACCCATAATCAAGCCAAGGAGGTGACGTGGGCACCCAAGTGCCAAGGCACGCCAAAGACATGGATATCCAAGATTAGGGCAAGCTAGAAGCATGGGCATCCAAGGCTAGGGCAGAGATTGGCCGTGGGCCTCCGAGGAGAAGGGGCGTGAGCAAAAGGATAAGGAATTGTCGTGGATAAAGATTGGGCATAGGCGGGGGCCATGAGGACAAGGAAGAGGCCAAGCTAGTGGCCGTGGGGATAAGCGCAGGGCTATAGGCCAAGCTGATGGCGGGACTAAGCGCAGGGCTATAGGCCAAGAGGATGATGGCCAAGGTGTGGCTGGGGTTAAGCTCAGGGCTATAGGACAAGAGGATGGTGGCCAAGGTGTGGCCGGGGTTAAGCTCAGGGTTATAGGCCAAGAGGATGGTGGCCAAGCTAATGGCGGGGTTAAGCTCAGGGCTATAGGCCAAGAGGATGATGGCCAAGGTAATGGCGGGACTAAGCGCAGGGCTATAAGCCAAGGAATAGGCGTGGGTATCCAAGCTTGGGCCAAGTGGATGGCCGTGGATACCCAAGTGTTGGTGGCGTGAATTGCCTAGGTTTGGCTCGAGCATGAGCTAGGCTAATGCGCATGCTTAGGTATTTTTACGTATAGGCTAGGGATATAGACCATGCTACTAGGCTAGGGTCTTGAGATATCAAAGTATGGCTAACGACAACCAAAATATCTTATCCCTATCATAAAATAAATTCATACCTCATCTCGAGCTATTCCAGGACGCCAGAAATTGATGCGAAATTACTCCTGTGACCTCCTCGCCAAAAACCACCATCAACATTAAGTCCCCTGCGCAGCATGGAACCGTGAGTGTTCCAGGGTGAGCACAAGTTGATGGTACAGCCGCATCCGCACAGAAACCTTATCCACGAACATGGAGCCCAATCTGGACCTTGTACTTTGGAGTACTCGCATAAGCTTGACTTGTGATAATATTGAAATCTTATTCATGACTCTTTGGTGCAGCCAACTCCGCCTAATCAGAAGTTCGTTAGCGTCGCAACACAAGAGACCAATACTGAAACTGTATCTTTCGGTGTTAACCGTCTTCCGGGTGGAGTATCATTTCCCCAGCTAGTAGCAGCTCCATGGCGACTCCTTTAAGTGCTAATCAAGTCCCCAATCCATTTGCAAAGGATTGGGTTACGGTAAGACTTCTTTCTCTTTGCGACATTTTCACTTTTAGTAGAATAGTAAAAATCCCGTCAGATTTTCCTGTTTTGAGTCACGTTACGAGAATGACCATAGAATCTTCATCCGATGGCGGATTTCGATGATTGACCCCAATTTAGAAAAAAGGACTTCAGTAGATTTCACCTCGAAAAAGAAAATCTGAATTTCATGCATTTTTGCTCGTTATTTCATGTGCCACAAAGTGACGCCACGTCCAGGAATGTCGCAGTCTGTACGCTGTTTAGAAGAAAAATCATTCCGGACAGTAGGTTGCTCCAAAAATCAAGCCCTTTTAGCACGTGATAGGAAACATCCATACGAACAACCGCCGTGAAGAAAGCTTCTTCATATCTCTTACTGATTTGTACAGATTTTGAATTTTTTCGCCGTTCTTCGTAAGAATTCAGACGTCAGAAAATTGCTCCTTCAAATAACGTCGTAAATCTTTCGATATATCTTCTTTCAATGACTTTTCTTCTTTATTTGATGTAGGATGGACCTGCTACAGGAGTCGAGAAGTTTTCATTTGTTCCTTTAGAGCGGAACCCAGTGCTTGAAGAATCGACTCCGAATACACCGCCCAAATCCACTGACATGATTACTGAGCAGAATAAAAGTGGAGACTCCACAGGGCCTAAATCCTCTGTGACGCAGGTTACCTTTATCAACTCCTTCAATTCGAAATAAAATATTTGGTATTTTATTCTCACCTTGTTTGCTCTTGCAGCCTTCTGAGGATAATGAAGAAACGAATGACAGCAACTTCGTTGGTAAAAAGATCAGTGATGGTCAAAACCTCAGTAAGGATTTTGACGATGTTGCTGATGAGAATCCTCCTATTGCTGAGGTAAATTCGATCATCCTCTTATGTTAAGCTTTCATCATATAGCTTGAAACATATTATCAAACTTCTGCTTGCTTTGAAATTCTTTCAGCTCGTCTATAAGAAACATGAGCCTGTGAGAATATCGACATTGTTGGAGTAGATGCTCCAACTAGGTGGACTCTTCTTGAGTTTCCTCATGCTGGTTTGGCATATAATCCTCCCCATGAAACGATTCTCCCTGGTCATATACTAGTGGGAGGATTTAATGTTCCCGAGGGACACGTCCCACTGTATAGAAGGATATGGAATCTCTATGGTCACCTTATTATTGTTGGAAGGTGTGCCCACTTTCATACGCTTACAGGTGTTGCAGCTGACATTATGAATTTGATCTCGAAGATGGATGCCACCCCACTGAGAGCCGTGACCAATGAGGCGTTAGATGAAGCAGAAGAGCTGATTGCTTCATTTGAAAGCTTCAAACCCAATTTGTTATGGCTTCAGGCGAGAATCCAATACATCCGAACAAGGCGTGCTGCTGTTGGCAAATTCACCCATGATTTGGTGAAGCAAGAAGAGAGGAATCATGCTGCCATGACTGAGGAACTCCGTAAGTTAACTGAAGAGGTGAAGAAGAAGACTGCTCATATTGCTCTAATAAAGAAGGCAGCTGATGAATGAGCGAAATCTTTACTAGATGGTTGTTTCTGAAGAGCTTCAGGAGCAAAACATTTTCTCAGTAGATTTTTATTTTGCTTTGGTTTTATGAACAAAGGGTTTGTAGGAATTGATGGTTTTGAACTCATAGGTTTTGAATTTGAATTTTTGAATGAAATTGTTAAAAGGCAAGAGATTGCTTGCACTTTTCTTTTGAAGGAATTAGAAAGTGAATCTTCATATCTTCTTGAGCCACTTGCCATTGATCACCATGTTTGAAGGACGCTCATATATTGCACTTATCATGTATCGGGCATTAGGCATGACTCGAGATAAGACATAAGGCCCTCCCCAGTTTGGTGTGGACCCCGAAATAGAAGCTATTTTTCGGTTAGTGCGTCGCAACCATATCTCCTTCTTGAAAAGCGGCCTTAGGAACCCATGACATCTCAGGTGTCCTTCGCCTTATAAGACCGTTGCTTTGCCCGAACCCACTTATTTGTAGTGGCCTTGATTTCCTCATGAGGTGTCTCAGAGGGTTTGATAGACTTGATGCAATCAAGTCCCCATGTCGGAGAATTATCCAATCCTTGTGTGGGGACACGTTGGATAGGATTTCCGTGAAGTAAATAATTGTGAATAAAGTATTTCAAATCACTTTCACATACCTCTTTGAATATCACCAGAGTTTCGGACCCCACATGGTACTCCAGCTTTCCCACGTTGCAGCTTTCTTGGTCAAACATGAACTCTTGGCCTTTGATGATTACTGGTGAGATTGTAGGTACCAATCTCTTCCCATGGAGCCAGGGAAGCCCTAAGATCATGTCGTGCTCCTCATCCTCTTTGATTACATGAAACTTTGCTTTGGTGCGAGCAGAGTCCACCTTTAGATCCAAAGTAACATGACCATATATGTCTTGGAGATTTCCTTTTGAATCTTTTGTCACTGTGGGATAGTAGATGACATCCCGTCGAGAAATCCCAATTGCTTGGAGTGTTTTGATTGGAATTAGATTAACCATAACACCAGCATCAACTTGAACTTTCTTAAAATTCTTACCTTCGAGACGAGCAGAGATAATTGGTATCGGAACACGTTCTCCCGCCATCATCTCCGGTGTGACTTCATCAGGCTTTGGCTGAACCTTTTCAGGTATATGTAGCTCTTTGCCGCTAGAAATCCAGCTGAGGGCAGCGAAAATGTTGCTTCGCTGACTTCTAGAAAAATGCAAGAGCTCGCATAAATTCTCCAGTAAATAATTAGCAGTTTGCTTGACAGATTCTCCGGAGATGGTGAAATTCCGAATGTTGGGTTGATGTTGACGCTGAGGTTGGTGTTGACGTTGAGGTTGGTGCTGAGGGAGTGGATTCTTATGTACACCCTCAGTCCCCAAGTTCAACTCTCCTGACTCGATCTTTTCGTTGAAGATTTGCTTGAGTCGATGACACTCGCTGGTGGGATGATTGACGAATCGATGAAAATGACAATACTTGGGATCAGTCATTTCTTGCGCCGTAGGTTCTCTTTGTACAGGAGGTAACTTGACAGCGCCATCTTGAATCCATGCTTCCAGGAGCTCTATTACTTCATCCATAGTACATGGGAAATCAGGAATTTTAGGAAATTCTCTCGGTTGCCGTGGTGCCTTTGGTGCAGGAGCATTAGCTGGGACCCGTGCAGGAGCCTGAGATTGGGCTGGGGCTGCACGTTTTAGTTGTGGGGCCTCAGGAGTAGGCGCCTTCCTCTTAACACCTTCAGTGATAGCATGAACTGAGGGAAGATAACTATATTGCTTGTTGACGAGTCGCTTGCTGGCACGCGTCTCACCACGGCTTTCTTCAGCCTTTAAAGGCCTGGGCCTTTCTAGTAGCGCAGGTGCAGTAGTGGCGGATCGTTTGGCGGACTTATGGAGCTTGGTGAAATTGTCAATATCCAGATTCTCCAACAAGGCGCGATATACTGGTATCATTCCATTGATGCAAAGCTCCACCAACTGTACCTCTGTCACATTTGGATCATTGCAATCCACTGAACGAGTTCTGAATCTCGTTACGTAATCATCTGGATGTTCATTGTTTCGCTGATAGAGTCTCCCCAAATCGGAGAGAGTGAGTTGCTCAGACACGAAGAAGTATTTCTTGAGGAAAGCATTAACCATCTGGCTCCAGCTGAGAATGCTATTAGGAGCTAGATTATTATACCAAGTGTATGCTTTTCCCGTCAGAGATTTCGAAAATTCCTTGAGACATACAACTTGATTTCTTTCATGTATTCCCAATGATTCTAGGAAGCGAGATATATGTTCTCGGGCATTCCCAATACCATTATACATCGAGAATGAAGGCGTGATATATCCTTCAGGAAGAGATTCACGTTGAACTTCAATTGGATATGGAGGTTGATGACGATGAAACAAATCTGAATTCTTCATACTCTGAGCTTGCAAAAGATTCTGCAAATCTTCACGAGTGACGAAGTTGTGTTGCAAACCCGTGCTTGGTCCACGTGTGGTGTGGACATGGATGTCTTGGTCATCTGGGATGACGTGAACTTGAGAAGGTCCCACCCTGTTGACGTTTACAGGGGTTTCCACACGTGTTGGCCCCAGATTTGTTGGAGGCGTCAGCTTTTCCGAAAGAGTCCTCAAGCAAGTTAGCAACTCCATCTGGGTTTTCACCATATTGTTTTGACTCAGGGCTAGATCTCGTTGGGTCTTCATGATATCCGCAATGCTAGGTGAGTCTTCAGTACTCCTTGTTTCTCCTGTGCGGGGCCCGAAGAGAAAAGCTTCTGTGCGGCTTGAGATAGGAGTGTAAGGAGTAGGAGAGATAGTGGTATTGGTAGTCCCCACCATATGAGATAGGGGGGACGTGGTATTGGATATGATAGGCGTGGTGGATCCCACCAGAGGGGATGACACGCCCAAGAGAGAAGGGGATAAGGTTGGCCCCCTCTGGGTTGAGGCAGAGGCAAAATTAGGGTTTCTGGTTGGGCTAGAGCTCACGGCTGGGGTTGTGGGACCAGCAGATGTGATGGCGCCACTAGCTTGGGGTGCTTGTGACCCCACTTGCAGTAGACAAACTCGTGGGGATACTAGGGGTATTTGGAGAATTTGTGTTCTCCGAACTCTGCCTCCTGGTTTCAACCATATCTTCTTAAAACCGAGATAATGACCTCCCACTGTGGTCGCCAAATGTTTTAGGTGTAAAACAATAAAGAGAATATAAGGGGTAAAGTGTGAAGTGTAATGATGTAATAAAAGATTGTAATGGAATTCGAGAGGTCAAGATCGAACAAGACTCGCCTAAACCAAGAAATGGCCGTTCGAGTATTGCTTCAGTTACAAGAAGAGGATATAGGGTTGGTTTAGGGAGGGAAGCAGAGAAAGATGAGATCAGAGAATTGCTATGATTTTCTGTGATGTTGATGATTGAATTGCTAAAGAAGATTGGATATTCAGTTCTCACTAGATATTAAATGCTGAATGAGAAGAGTTAATCAATTATCGATGAGATTGATTGATTGAACTTGCACTGAATTAAACTCTTTGTTCTTGCTGAACTTGTCTGAGATTGTTTTTCCAAACTGGTCGAGTGACCTATTTATAGCAATAGAATTCCAACTGATCTCGTAAGAAGTGGAAGAAGTGGAAGAGTGGGAGTGTGGAGTAAGTGGGGCAAGTCTTGCGCCTAATATTAGGGAAGAATAAACCGCCCACTTTCTCATCCCCTCTTTTCAGCAACGTTCACACGACTTAGCTTTCTTTCTCGTTAAGTGATTGAGCCGTTGCAATCACACGTGTCGTAGACCGCCAAACCAAAACCCTAAAGAATATCCCCCCATGTAACTTACATGATTCTCGTAAGATTTGTTAAAGATTTGTTAAGTCAAAGATGACTAGGTGCAAGTCGTACCAATTACTGGTAAACTCAGGACTTTGCGATAAGATAGAGATTTAAGCGATAA
>JAJJMA010346995.1:0-24366 GCA_023529015.1 Papaver nudicaule
GGAGTGATCTAAAAATAAAAAAATGGCTCTGGAAAAAAAAATCAAAAAGGAAGGCGCGGAATTCGAGACGCCATGGCCCCGTCCACGCCACATCCCGTGGCGCCATGGCCGCTTCTCTCACCCCTCACTTAAGTGCACACGCATTTCTAAAAAAAAATACAACAACACAACTCTCTCTTAACACACGAACTTGCTCTTGACTGTTAGGGTTGTTAACTTTGAGACCTAGTCCTTTGCATACCTTTTTTTTTAAGAGAGAGAAAAGAAGACTAAGACTCTTGGAGGTTGCCATCACCATCCGAGTGCTTAGTATGAAACATTAATTTTCCAAACTAACCAGGGGACTTTCTGTAGATGGTGAAAAATGAGAGAGGGACAAGATTGTAAAAACAATCTCTAACCAGGCCTAACCCAGAGGCAATTGCCTATTCAGGCACATCTCTATAGCTCAGAATGCAACCCGTTCTACGAGCTGAATAAACTCTCTATGAGTTCTCTCTTATAACCCCCGGTGGAGAGGATGATATCATAGTGCAATACTGATAATCTCACCAACACATTAAACCCATTAATCTGCTTCATGTCGACATCGCCTCGAATTCCTCGGCATCAGAACCAGGTTACTATATGGTGCATGGTGAAGAGTTAACAGAAACGCATCCGCATGGATTTCCTCTTTATACGACTCAACATTCGAGTCTTAATGAAAACCTCAGGAATATTGAAGTTCTAGGCCTGTCCAGAACTCCCTGAGAAGCATACAACAACCTAAACAGGCTTAAACAGACCTCATCCCAAACTCTGGATGGTCTAACATACCATGGATAAACACGCCATGACTACAAGTATGTTGTAGCGTAAACACGCACACCATAACCAAGGCATAGCCAGCACGCACCAGCTGCAACAAAGTCGAACTTGGCCAGATGCCAAATTCATAGCGCCACATAGCATGGCACCACGAACCATGAGTCACCATGAGTTCACGATAAACTAGCCTTGGCCAAAGGCCAAGGCCGTGGCGCCATGAACCATGGCGCTACAACAAGTTGGCCTTGGCCAAAGGCCAAGGCCGTGGCGCCATAAACCATGGTGCCACAACGAGCTGGCCTTGGCCAAAGGCCAAGGCCGTGGCGCCATGATAACAGGTTAGCGCTAAAGCGCTTTTGAGGTTGGCCTTGGCATTTGCGCCACAAGCCAATGGCGCTATGAACTCCTGGCCTTGGCCAAATAGCCAAGGCCACTCCTATACTTGTGTCCTGGAGGGACCACACTCACGTTGGTCATGACAATTAGTCATACGACTCTACTCAGACTCAACTCAACTAAACTACGCAATATTTGCGTATCACACGAGACATCAAAACATCACACGGGGGGGTAACTTTAGGGGTATTGGTCAGGCGGTCTACGAAAGTTGAAAGAAACTGATAGAGATAGTGGACAGTTACGAGAAGATGGCACGAGTGGACATGTTCTACACAACTCAGACAATTATGGAAACCAACCCATGTCCTCCACTCCTCCACTCTTTCACGACTTCCACCCTCTCTATCGAGAGATCAGGGTGAGTTCAAAACTATAAATAGAGGCCTCCTCTATCTTCCAAGGCAGAAACATCTTTCAGAAACAACCAGGTATTCAGAACACCTGAATAAACCAGAGCCTCAGAAGTAAACACGCCTGAGCAAACCAACACCCTTCTAGCCTTGGAGATTTCCAGTCACTCTCACGACGGAAATCTTGAACTCTTACACCCAAAACACATCCTCAACTTGAACACAAGTTTCTTCGCGGTTTCCCTCCCTAGATCAACCTCTATCCTCTCTGTGACCGAAGCAAGACGTGAACAGCCATTGACTTGGTTTAGGATCGTCTTGTTCGACTTTGATCTCGAACACTACGAAAGTACCCAGAAACGGTGCATTGTTTTTTCAGGTAAAAACAACTACCACCAGTACTATGTTCTTCATCCTCGGAGGGACCGACCTTCTTTCTCAAAGAACGTTTCTTCGGCTACAAGGGATAAGCAAACATACCTTCGTCAAAACTATGGCTTCAGGGGTAAACTAAGGGCAACAAAACATTTATTTACTGAAAGAAGCTAAGCCATACCTTTGACAAGGAAACATAACTACTTTCCCCAAAGCAAAGGCATCACATTTCCAGGGCTTGCCCACAGCTTTAAACTAACCACCTTCTTCTTCTTCTTCGAAGGGGCACGAGTCTACATCAAAGCAAAAGCAAGCAAGGAATGAAACATAAACACAAAGATATCAGCCTAAAGGAAAGTCCAAAGGAAAACCAAGACATACTTGAGGCTTGGAGGTATTAAAGACCCAAGCAATAAAACCACGATAATTATCAGGAAGATCGGTTAAAAGCCTCGGTATCAAGTTCCCTGAATCATCCCTCTTGAAGCCAGCAAACCAAGGTCTTTGATCCTTAAAGGAGTACGTATCCACCGTTTCTCATGATCCAGACCAAAGTAATTTAACTCAGAAAAATTGGTGACTCGGTCGAACCCCTTGGAGCGATTCGCGAAAACTTCGGGGGAGGAAATCGGGAAAACACGGTTGAAAAAATCGGATTGCAATTTAAAATTTATAAGACCTATACTTAATTAAAATTAAAAGTATAACACCAATAATTAAAAACAATACTATTAAAACCAAATAGTTTAACATACACACAATTAAAACCAAATATGTTTAACATACACACAATTAAAACTAAATAAGTTCAACTCAACATAAATAAATTAGTTCAAAATACAAGTTCCAAGCTCAAACAAAATAAAACAACATAATGTAAACATGTAATCACTCCAAATCAAACTCAAATCCTTCAATTTCATCTTCCTCCGTTGGATCAATTCCGAGACTACCTAGTCCAGCATTATCGTAAGCCACATCTTCGTCATCTTCCTCTTCCTCTTCCTGCGTTGTAAGAGAAGAGGAGAAACGGAAAATATACTAGGATATTAGTGGAATCGTCTTTTATTACCTACTTAGTGAAAAAAAAAACCAGAAAAACCCCTAGGACATCGGCCACTCGGTTTAACTGAAAATCGGCTAAACTCATTAAACTCGGCCGAGTAAATCGCGAAAAATCGGAGTCGGCGATTTTTCGTGAATCCCCTCGATCAAGTAGCGATTCGAGATTAATCGTGATTAAATCAATCGAGTTTACCAATTTTAACTACTCTGATCCAGACGAATCCTCTTTTCTACAGGGAAGACCGCACTCTTGGTATCAGGAATCTTCGTTTGAGAAATATTGTCACATTCCTTCAGCAAGGGAGGAACTCCAGCAGGATTAAGACGACGAGGACCCACTCACCAGGGCAAGAGATTTGAGCTTTGGACAGTTACCACCCACATGGCATTAAAATGGGCAGGAGTATGATGAGATGCAACAACACCAAACTGAGGGTCAAAAGGATCATAACAGTCTACCATGGATTTACCCTTACTACGAAGCCAACACTCGTGAAGGAGGCGAAGAAAATTCCCAGTATACTGAAAGATATCTCGGATCTCAGAATTCGTGGCTAGGATATTACGCTTCGATAGCACGTCAAAATAAAAGGTATCCTCGGATTGAAAAGAGGAAGAATTAATCCAACAACGATCTGACCAACCGTGGTAATTAAGATTGTTCTCGTCAAAAGTAAAGTTACGAATCATATGTTCGGTTAATGCATATACGTCTCCATAAAACTCAACCTCTAAGCCATCAAGAGGAAACATGCTTCTGATATCCTCAATCGTCCAGTGTCATTAACTATCTGTAGGTTGTGGATCAAGCCTCGTCAATTCATATTTTGGGACGGTAGTGTCGGGGACATCCTCGCCCATTGCCTCAACCGAAGCTAAGGGGGTGAAGTCTTAGTCTGTTTACGATCACTAGTCTTAGACTTCTTCTTCGTCATCTGCGTTGGAAACCATATAGTAGAAAGGCAAACCAAGAACAACTATAGATAAGAAAGAACAATCAGACAGTATGAAGGCAGGAATTCAAGTACCCAAGAAAGCTTCAATCTAGGCAAGAAAATCGAGATCAAAGGATGATCAAGTAACGGCAGTAGCAACAAAAACATCACGACAAAGGGAAAATGAAGAACACATAATACAAAGAAGATGAACAGTCTACACCAAGCATCAAAGGGATCCCACACAATATCAATACTTCAATAACAAAACAAAATTGAAAACAAAAAATGATTTCAACTTACCTGGGGAAGGATCAGCAAGAGAGAAAGACTCAAACAACCCAAAAAGGAAGAAAGCTCCAAGATAGAAAGAACCACCCTGACTGTGTGAAGAGAAGTTAGAGAAGAAAATACTGAAGAAGAAAAGGTTAAAGATGAAGAATAAAGATCCTCTTTCTGCTATTTAAAAATTCATAAAATGATTGTAACTGACACAATATATGAGGAGACGTTTGCACACGATCTAAGGACGGGACCACATATTAAAGAGTGGGAAAGTGGCGGCCTAAAAGGAGGGTTTTCTTCCATAATTACCCTTATTAATAACTGAAAGAGAAGGGGCAAACTGTTAATACATAATTCTCGATGAACACGTGGACTTATCTAAGAGCCGAGGGCACGATAGCAAAAATGAGACGAAGTACGGAAACCATCCCAAAATACTTTACCTCATCACGAGGTATGATAAAACCAAAGCCCGGATGAACGTAGCTTCAATAGGCATGGGCATGACCGACGCGTGTCCATAGGTCACCTCAATACTTTATATCTTGACAGAAGGATGGAGGCATGTGTCGACTGGCGAATGGACAAGGAGATGACATAAAGTAACCGAAGTAACAAATGTCTAAATATCGAGAACATCAAAGGATTTCCATAGAGAAGACATGCCATGTAGAAGAGGTGTCAACCAGAGAATAGGCAACGAGGGTGGTGTACGAAGTCAAACAGTCAACGAATCATCAAATAGAAGAAGCAATATGTAAGCAAAGAGGACTTCCTCCCTAAGACTACTATAAATACCCCTCTCAACCATGAAAAAGGGGTCGAACAAGCTTAGAGATATAGAGTAAGAATAGAGAGAAAATATTCCAAAGAAGAATAACTTAGATCTTAAAGGAGAGATACAACCCTGTAATTCATCCAGCATGAGTAATAAAGTGATACACATTCTTACCCCGAGGATGTAAAGCACACTATGACGAACCTCGTCATATTCTTGTGTTAATAATAACGTAGTTATATTTCTTTCCATTATAAAGTACTTGTGTTATTTGTTGCTTTATCTTTGCTTGATACGTTATATAGATCATCATACCCACTAATGGGTTCGGTGAGTTCCTTAGACTATTCACTCTTATACAAGAGGGAGTCAGTAACGAGGACCAGGGTATGACCATATCATCTGCATTTATCATATTCAAAGATTAGTATACTATGGGATAATTGAGTAGTAACATGCCGTTTTCTTTGAGAAAATACTAACTTCATCAAGTTCTGAAGGAAAGTGAATAGAGAAACAATACATAGCCAGAAACACCATCATCTGTGATTCAAATCATCATTGAATTGCATCTGATCCATCTTCTTTTCATTTATTTCCCTCCCTTAAACCAACCCATATCCTCTCGCTGCGACTGAAGCACTGCTGGAACGGTCAGTGTGCCTGATTTAGGCCGGTGGTGTTCGAACTTGACCTTCCGCACTCACATCATACATCTCACGCACATACCACAGATCTGTCGATTTAGTGACCCTCTTTATTGTATTGACCCCAACCCGGTTACCTTCATTTGACGTGACCTCCATTCAATACGCATTTTAGTAGACTTTTTGGTTTTTGTTCGTACTTTCAAATTTCTTACCCTTGAACTCTCTTTTGCCTTTTCTTATGTGTAGATTTTACCTGATTAACTTCCAAAATTTTCGAAAAAATTAGATTTCTATTACCGGAGATGAGTGGAAGTTTCTCTCTCTTTGACTCTGGCCGTTCTACCTTGACCGGAAAATCCATCTCTGTTAATCTCCCTTCTTCATCTTAATCATGATCTAGATTTTACAGTCGCATCATGCTAATCAACTAGATCATATGCATAGCTTTTCTTGCACTACTATTCATGCATAACATGTTAAATGATTCATTCGTACACTTCTTAATAAGTTTCTTAGTATTTAGATAGTTAGAAACCCACTGCATCAATAGTTAATCATAATTTAATTTACTGCAATTTTCTCCATGAAATGTGTCATATCTCCATCATAAAGATTGGAAACGATTTCTAATGCTTTGATTCTTTTGTTATTTGTATCATAACACAGAGTTCTACAGGGCTTCAAAAGTTTGAGCAATTGAATCTTTCATATCTTTCAGGTCTGTTTTTTCTATAAGAAACTATATGGACAGCTAACTTTCTTCCTTCTCTTCCTTAGCGTTTGCAGGTTGTTCCTAACCTCCTAAATGGCGTTTGCCACACATCCCGTATGGGTATATGCGTTTGCGATCACTGGTGCACAACTAGTATTAGTTATGATCATCAGGCACGTTCTCGAATGGGTTTCCAGAGTTGCACACAAGAAGAGGTTTGCAGTCTTTCCCATGGCTGAGTCTACAGAACGAGTCAAGATTGGATCTTTCCCCCTTTTTCGAAAATTTCAAAATTCAAAATTCTGTTACAAAATAAGGAAACGTATTAAATGTTGCGTTATTCTTGCAACTATTTTCTACCCTATCCAGCTCACGATCTTAGCACCCACAATGTCGTCATCAGGAAATATAGGGATTCTCCGATTGTATAGGAAACCCTTAACCCTATTAATACCAAGTCATTCACAAACCTTTCGTCAAATCTTAATATCTTCTGGAAAACTTCAACTACTTTACCCTAATACTGCAATGGAGGCAAATAGCTCATCTAGATCGGAAAGTTCAAGGGACGTTTCCCAAATCACTACAAAACTGCAAGATACCGTGCTGAATCAGGAAGAAGGTGTGCAAGAAGAAGAGGTGGAGGTTCAATTGATTGGGAAAATCCTCTCCCCCTTCAGAATGACTGAAAAGAATGTAATGAGGCATATCAGGAATACCTGGCCTTTTATCCCTGCTAGTGACATATCTGTCCTTGAAGTTGATCGTAATTTTGTGGTTTTCACCTTAAGAAAACTCAGCGCTATGAAGAAGATTTTTGAAGAAAGTCCTTGGTCTATTGATGGGTACCTGATCTTGGTAAGTTTTTATGATCCTACAATATCATATAAGGATTTGGACTGGGATCACCATGAGTTTTGGATATGGCTCAAACTATTGCTTCCAGAACACTTTAATAGGAAAGCTGTGAAGGAAATGGGAGAAGTGATGGGTGAAGTAGTGGCTATAGACCCACCAGAAGGATTACCAGAAGCAGGTGAATGCTTTAAGGTGTGTGTCAAAATGAATCTAGGCACACCAATGATTAGGGATGCTTTAGGGATCACGGCTGCAAGCACTACAAAGCGGTCAAGTACTTCTATGAGAGACAACCTCAGAAGATATGCAAAGAATGTTATGTGCTCATCCCTCATAACAAAGCTCAATGTGTTAAGAATGCTGAAATTTTGAATGAACTCCAAGATAAACCGAGAAGGTTTGGAGATATGAAGCTTCCTACTTTTAGGCCAAAGATGTGTGATATCCCCGCAATCAAGCCAAGGAAAATGACAACTAAGAACACAGTTTTTGTGCCTCCAAAAGACGGCATTAAGATAACAAAAATCGGCACCTGCTCAAAATAAGATACTATCATGGAGGAGGAAACAGTCGACTCAAGGCTTGGAAAGAGATTCAGAACCAATTCAGGCTCGGCTAGTATGGCTACAAACATCTTGTACAACTCAGAGAACGTACCTGTGCTCACACCAGTGATGTCAAATCCAAGGGATGTGAATCTAGCTCATGGAATGGAGGGAACAACCAGCTCGTCTAAGGGGGATCAGGTAGCTAACCTCTGCCATATAAACT
The DNA here is from genome assembly GCA_023529015.1 of Papaver nudicaule. Classification (NCBI taxonomy): domain Eukaryota; kingdom Viridiplantae; phylum Streptophyta; class Magnoliopsida; order Ranunculales; family Papaveraceae; genus Papaver; species Papaver nudicaule. Next base: position 7,989 of record JAJJMA010346995.1, read on the forward strand.
TTGTTTTGAAATTTTCCATTTTAGTATTGCAGTATTTTGATTCTTCATGTTTTTCTTTAAGTTTTGATTTTAATAGGTACACATACTCCACAAAATCAGAACTAGGATTAAATCATTTAGGTAATCTTCCAATTTTCTGGTCCAAATGCGGCAGTAATAATCATCAGTTCTTAAATTGTTGTGCCTTTAACTCTTTCTCACCTGTCATTAATATTCATAGTTGTCAACAAGCTCTAGGATTTATTCCCTGTGCATTTATTTTGGTTCTTTTCGCATTTATTTCATTAGATCTTTATCTTAATCATAGAAGTTCTGCTGTGTGTCTTTTAATCATTGCATTATTAATAAGCACTATTAATTTTAGTCCCACGCATCTTTGTCTCTCCCAATCTTTGTCTGCTTCTCCTCCCAGACACATTAGAGTTCTAGCAATAAATAGCACAGATTTAGAGTTCTTTCTTCCTTCACAATTCTTCTATCTGGTGGCTCTTTTTGATCTTCAAACCATGAAAGTTCTCTCATGGAATGTCCAAGGCTTTCGTACTCAAGCAACACGAGATCATCTAAGAGACATTATCAGAGCTCAGGACCCGGATATTGTCTTCTTATGTGAGACAAAACTCAACAGCAACAAGCTTACTCCTCTTATCAGACCGTTTGGTTTTCCTAATTCTGCGATATTAGACTCTGTTGGGTTATCAGGAGGATTAGTTCTAATGTGGAAGTCAGGTTTTAGCTGTGAAATAATGTCTAAGGAAAGGAACATGATTCATGCACTAGTGCAAGCAGACCCAAGCAAACCCGAGTGGTTACTGAGTTGTGTGTATGGCTATTCAAACCCTCAAAAGAAAAAAGATCAGTGGGAATTCATACGGGAGTTGGGTCAAAATATACAACAACCATGGGTACTCATTGGTGACCTTAACATCCACTTAAGTGAAGTGCACGATGTTTCTTCTTCTTTCTCTAATGCTTCATGTTCTTCAGACAAAGGTGTTCAGGTGATGTTATCCTCTATTGGTCTTGAAGATATTGGGTTTTCAGGGAGGGATTTCACCTGGTCCAACAACAACACAGGAACAGGAGATAAGAAATCCAGAATAGATATGGCCATGGTTAATGAATTGTGGACTAATACCTTTTTTAGCTCAAAACTCTTTCATCTTTCACAGGTTGGGAGTGATCATTGCCCTATCTTATTCCTTGCTGATGCAGTTCAAGACAAACTGTGGAAACCTTTCAAGTTCTTCTATACTTGGCTCAACGACAAGACATGTGCTGTCCAAATTGCTGTTGCTTGGGCCCAAGGTGTTAATGGCTCGCCGGCTTATATTTTAGCAATGAAACTTCAATTCACAAGAAAGGCATTGCAACAATGGAATAGAGAGTATTTTGGTGATATTAACATGCGGATTGATGAACTCCAGGCGGATCTTACTTCATTGCAGTCACAACCAGTAACAGATGAGACATCTTCAAAAATCACAGAAGTAACATCATCAATACAGAAGTGGTATAAAATACAGTATGACTTCAATAAACAAAAGGCAAGAGATACTTTCATGAATGATGCTGACAATAATACAAAGTATTTTCATACTCTCACAAATCGGAAAAAGAAGAGAAACAACATTGACAGCCTAAAGAATAGAGAAGGAGTATGGATTTCAGATAGAAGGGACATGGCAGACCTTCTTTCCACTCACTTCAAAAGTATCAGCACAACAGTTGGATCTGAGATACAGAATAATCACTTCTCTGTGCTCCCTAGCACAATTACAGAAGAAGAGAACGAGTCCCTCTTAAGAATACCAACAAGTGATGAGATTTGCTCAACACTAAAAAGCATGGAAAGTTGGTCTGCACCAGGCCCCGACGGTTTCCAAGCGGGTTTCTATAAGTCACAATGGAGTACTGTTAACAAGGAAGTGTGCGCTATGATTCAGCAGGTCTTCAGATCAAGGTTCATTCCGAAGCAAATCAACAAGACCTACATCTCATTGATTCCAAAGAAGAAGAAGCCTGAGTCTCCAATTGATTTCAGACCTATCGGGCTATGTAACACAACGTATAAGATAATATCGAAGCTTTTGGTGAATAGAATGAAGCCATTAATGTCTAAAATTGTTGGTCCATATCAAGCGGCATATGTGTCTGGTAGATTGATACAAGACAATACTATTATTGCTCAAGAGATTATTCACTCAATGAAGAAAAAAGAAGGTAACTCTGGTTGGTTGGCACTCAAGCTAGACATGTCAAAAGCCTTTGACAGACTAGAATGGAACTTCCTTATCAAAGTGCTTCGCAGTTTCGGTTTCTCTGAAGAATGGTGTCATCTGATTCACCAATGTATCAGTACTACTAAATTGGCAGTTCTCCTAAATGGCTCACCATGCAAAGAATTCCAACCAACAAGAGGAATTCGTCAAGGTGATCCACTGTCCCCCTACTTGTTCATTCTTGCGATGGAGTTTTTATCTAGAACTCTCAATGCAGCTAATGACAACAAGTTAATTGAAGGGTACTCTGTTTCTAGAGAAGCCCCAGCCATCAATCATCTTCTATTTGCGGATGATTGCATGATTTTCACTAAAGCCAATTTAGAAAGTGTGAATCATTTAAAGCACACAATGCAAATCTTTGGAGATCAATCAGGACAAGTAATAAACTATGAGAAATCAGCTATACATTTCAGCAAAGATGTCCCTCATGAAGTATGTGAAGAAATCAGACAAGAGCTTGGTGTTGTATACATGGATGCAAAGGAAAAGTACTTAGGTTCTCCCCTGCTTGTTGGAAGATCAAACACAGATGCTTTTGAAGACATCAAGCTGGCATTTGAAAGGAGGTACTCAGACTGGCTATCTAAGTCTCTTAATCAAGCTGGACGTACCACAATGGTGAAGTATGTATTAAACACAATCCCTGCTTACCAAATGAGTACATTTAAACTCACAAAAACTCTCATCTCTCAGCTTGAAAGCCTGGAAAGGAAATTCTGGTGGGGGTACAAGTCAAATAGAGGTGCATGCTTGCTTTCATGGCAAGCACTATGTAAATCTAAAGATGTTGGAGGGCTAGCTTTCAGAGAATTGGAGACACTGAATCATGCACTGTTAACAAAAATAGCATGGAGAATTGCTACAGACTCGGAGGCACTGTGGGTTCGTATTCTGCAAGCCAAATACTTCAGTAATGAAAGCTTCTTACATACTAATCTGGAAAAGGATGACTCTTCTTACATCTGGCAAGGCATAGAAACGGGGCTAGCGGTGCTGAAGGAAAACTGCTGCAAGCTTGTAAATAATGGCAAATCAACAAGTATCTGGCGAGACAAATGGGTCATTGGATGTGATGAACTAGTCTCCACAAACTGCACCATTTATCATCAGCTACAATGGGTCAGTGAACTGATGAACCCACAACACAACTCCTGGAATATAGGTCTTGTAAAAGCAATTTTCGGACTAGCAGTAGCACAGAAAATTCTGGTCATGGCGGTAAATCATGAAGAGGAGGATGTTTTAATCTGGAAACCAGCTAAGGATGGCCGTTTCACAGTGAAAAGTGCTTACCAAGCTGTGGTCAAGGGTCAGTACAACACTCCAGTACAAAATGATCCAGTACCATGTTCAGTATGGAAGGCACTATGGAAATTCAAAATCCCTCACCGTATACAGATCTTTATATGGAGAAGCCTAAAAGGAATAGTGCAAACTAAGGTAAGGCTTGCAAAAGTGAAGAAAGAGATTCAAACAATGTGCACTATATGCAACAGTGGAGAAGAATCACTATACCATCTTCTGATTGATTGTCCACATGCGAAAGCAACCTGGAGCTTGCTCAGTGTGAACATTGAACAAGTTAAAGCCAACTGCACAGAAATCAGTCAATGGATGATATCATGGTTTGAAGGAATGGACAATGCAAGAACGGACAGTCAGGTTCAATGGATTTCAAGGTTGATGATAGGGAGCTGGATTCTGTGGAAGGAGAGGTGCGACCATGTGTACCAAGGGAAAAAACTTCATCCAACAACTACAGCAGCAAGGGCTCAGTTTCACCTGAATAATATCCAATTAACATCTGGATACATACATGCTAGCACAAATACGCAAGCTTTGACAACTTTTCACTGGAATCCACCACCATTAGGGATCACTAAGCTGAATACCGATGCATCTTTTGATTTGATTACTAATGAACTTGGAATTGGACTAATAGTGCGTAATAATGCAGGTGACGCTACTGGAGCCAAAGGATGCTACTATGCAGAGGCGTTAGACCCAGAGGAAGGGGAGTGCATGGGGATAAAAGAGGCGCTTAAATGGGCACAACAACTAAAGCTGCAGGACATCCACATTGAGGCAGACGCAGAAGTAGTAGTTAAGTCCATAAATTCAAACTATCCCCTTGTCAGATGGGAGAATAGGAAGCACGTTAGAGATATTCAGTTTCTTTTAAAGTCTTTTAATTCATGTAAGGTCTCACATCAGAAAAGAGATGGTAATAGTGTGGCGGATGCAATCGCCAAACACTGCCGTAGAGAGGTTTTCAATTTTGAACAATTACGTGATTTATATCCTTGGATCAGTGATATGGTCAAGAAGGATAAACTCTGTTTTGCTTCCATTTAAATTAATAAAAGTGCTTCCTTTTATCAAAAAAAAAAAACTTCCAAAATTTTCACACTTCTTTGCTTTTTAATGTTCTCTATTTTCTTATAACCTTCACATATCTTGTCAACCGTTTTTTCGAGCATAACTCATTGGTAACAAGTTCGGTTGCTGCTTCAACTAAGACTTCGACAAAATCAATCATAGTTGCAACTTCTCGTATTGTTTCTGCCCTTCGAACACGGAATCTTCTTAACCTACATTGAAATTCTTGGGAAAAAGGCATTTTTGCAAGAGATAAAAATTAAAAGAGAATGAGAGAAGAAATTGTTTGGGGTAAAAATGTGTAAAATTCAAATTTATACCGAGAGTAAGATAACCGTTGTAGAGATTATCTTTGTTAATATCGCTGGCAAAATTATCAATCTCGAACGAGACAGATATTATCGGCCGAAAATAAGTGTTACACTACCATAGTGGCGTCATTTGGTTTTGCCTGTCCACCTGGACGCGCAAATATTCTTTTTATGTACACCCTCAGAGATGACTCAGGCCTACACCAAGTTTGTTTCTTTCTGTGTCCAAATCTCAATCTCACCTCTACCATCATCACACAGATGTCAGATCCTCACAACAACACATATTCAAATCTGAACCTCTTCATATCATACCAATCACAACCTATACAAACCCCATAATCGAACTCCTCAACCACAACAGATCTGAGTACGAATCGGACCCGGTTGGATTTTTCCTTTTTTGCCTTCTTAGTTATGTGTTTTCAAATTCGATTTGGTCACTACCAACAGCATCCCCTTTGCACAACCATTCATTCATTCACCAAACACACACACCATAGTTAGAATCTACTTTACCCATACCATGGTAGGTTAGATCAGCGATTCATAAGATGACACGGACGACGTCATTTCTTTTAGGCCTTTAACGGATCCACAACTTAACTTTTGTATTAAGATTACAGTGGGGGGGTACAAGATTCCTAGGTATAATAATTATCTCCCCCTCTTTAAGGCAAGCAAGACTTCTCAATGCTTCACTCTCCGTAGCGGTTGATTTTTTCAACTTAAAACCACAGCCGTCGGATTAAAAGAAACTCAACCAAAAATTTCCGTCTGTACTTCCTATAATATTCGTTGGATCTTAGAATTTTAAAACTCGGAAGAGATTACGGCCGTCGATTCGATGAGGTCTTTTTTCGCACTTGAAAAGACTAAGGTACCCCTTCGGGTTTTCTCAAGGTTTTGCCTCTGCGTTCACTAAATTTGCGGTAAATTATAAGCGCACGAGGGCCAAATACATAAATCATCCTTTCTTCTTCCTTCGCTTCTATCTCTCTCACAGTTATTTTCATGAATTTAAGATTGAAATTAACATAATTACACACCCTTATCACATACATCGTTTACATATGATCTAATAAACATATTTCTATCACCGTCTGATTGCTCTCTCTTCCCTCTCTCCATCTCCAAAAAAAAAAAAAACAGAAAAAAAAAAAAATACTTTCTTCAAAAAAAAAATCTTCCTTGATCTATCTGGTTTGATTTGATTTTTCAGATCCACTGGATAGATTAAGATTATTTCCTTTGTTTTTCTACTTTCTAATAAAAGAAATTGTTTCTAAACAATTTTAATGTTTTTTCTATTGGTCTGATGGTTTCTAAACACTATCAGGACTTATTTTCTATTAGGTTTTTATGGTGGTATTGCATTATCATCAAGTTGGAAGAAGAAGATCTACTTCGCCGATTACCGATATGGATCGTGTGAAGTTAATTTGGGCATATTACTTCCTTTCTATGGAAGCATCTAATCACTATGATTATCAAGAATCAAGATGGTTTGATACTATTATAAGAGTTTCAACTTTTACAATGGGTTGTGGTTTGTTTGTACAATTTTTATATATCGTCTCTTTAAGTTTCGATTGTAAATCTTGTACTATTTTTAGATTCTCATTTATTGATGTAACCTGTATCAATCTACTATCTCTTGATTGTAATCCTTCAAACCTCAATTTGAATGAGGTAGTCAATTAATAAAATTTTGTAGGGTTCTTTGAACCCGTCTTTCCTTCAAAAAAAAAAAAAAACATATTTCTAACCAAACAACCATAGACATCAAAAAAGATTAAACCTTCATACTACTAGCTTTTTCTGATAAAAAATAGTCGAAGAAGGGAACTTGAGAGAAAAAGGCAGAGGTAGGAGGAAGAAAATAAAGGTTTAGACGTTTAGTTTTAGGTTGAGTCCCATCTTTGCTAGCTGTAAGATTGCAAAGTTAATGTAAACTACTATATTACCCTTATTTACACCTGTTTACATGCATGCGTTTTGTGAAAGATGTTTTATGACACGTGAAGCAAACAAACCAAAGAACATGATTATTTGACCATTGATCTTTTTCTTGGGATACAAAATTTTAATAACTTTAGAAAATGAATTTTAACTACCTGCAAAGAAGAGTTTTAGGAATTTCAATTACAAATTTGAGAATCAAGAGCGTTTTGGAAAAGAGAACCATCAAGTAGTATGATGGATTGTCACTGACCTCCCATAGGGGAGGTCCGGGTTCAAACCCTGGTAGAATAAAAAAAAAAAGAGCGTTTTGGAAAATGAAAAAAATTATACCATGTAGAAAAATTCTGGCATACAAAGAAGAGTTATGAATTAATTTTGATAAATTATTGAGCAATATGATTCTCTTGAGTAGTATTGTTCATGTGAGGTAATATCCTACTTCATATAGTTGGATTATTAATAATGTTCTCTAAACATCTCTTATTATAGAAATTGTATCCTAATTGAGTAATTTGTGCACACGTTTTTGGTCTAATGTCTGATATTATTCTCATGTATCATGTATGAGACATGATAAATTAACTTCATGACCTAACTAGCTGGCAAGGTTTGGGGGTTTCAATGACGTACAGGACGATGCAAATGTTTGCATATGTATATAGTACTATATGCATTAGGTCTGAATAGCATTCATGAACTAAATTATTGTCGGAAAAAGAGTGAACTAAATGAATTGCGACCATCTTACAAGGCTCTCCATTGTTTGATAGATGGGTGATCTTTACTCATATTTGACGGTAGAAGTAGAGAGGTACATTATAGTTATAATTGAGGTGATCTTTACTGATGTTTGACGGTACATTATGATACATTTTGTTGCAGCACGTTATAGTATTGCAAAAAAAGGAAAATACACATGAAAATACTAGCATTTACTGACGTGCAGCGCACGTGCACTCCACTTGTCATTTTAGGTCCCGTCGACGGGATTTCCGATTCAGTAGTGGTTGATACCCATATGTCTCTTCACTTAACATCGTTTTTCCGGTTATCTAAGCTATGGGTTGGTTGGGATTTGACAATTGAATTCAAACCCTGACTTCTCCTCTTGTTTGTGTTATCTTAACATATTCATTTTGGAATTCATTACTGTTTCTATTTTCATGATTCTTCGATACTCATGAAGAACCAATCCAGATAGTACTATAGTCTTCTAGGAGATTTTTTACAAATAATTTGGACTTTACGGAAGATTATCATGAGGACTTGTTTACAGAACCAATTTCTTGCACTGGAATTTCATAGCTTGCTTGATGTTTTTTAGAGATCTGGTTTTCCAGTTTGGATCTACTACTGTAAACCAGGTGGTTGCTCTTCAGTTTCGTAATCGAGTTCTGCAACCATTGGTTAAAAACCGAGTTGGGATGTTCATGGTTCAAGTTGAACCTTCCGAGTTAACTCGTTCCCCACAGACAATACCAATTGATTCACTACACTCCACGACAAAGGCTTCAGGTTCTGCCCCACCCATACCATATGGACAAGCTTATCTGTTTTTTCACGGAGCCGAAAATTGACAAATTAAACTTGTTGGTCGGCCAAAATTTCAACCTTTTATCCATAGGCCATTCCATGTCCTGCTTATTTCAGGATTTTGTCTTTCATGTTGGGCCTCATTCTGATGCTCACGAGGATTCAGTTGATGTTTCTGCTTGGGAGGTTTTACTTCATTCACGACAACAATTGGTTTTTGGTTAGGATTCCTTTATCAGTACGTCTAGATGAAGGTGCGTACATGTTCTTCACTGCCTGCGAACTTTACAGTCTTTCAGACCATTCTTGTGGATGGTCAGCCTCTTTGCTTCTTTGGAAGTAATCTATGGTGGCACTTTGGTTTTTGGTGTTGCTCTTTGCAAGCTGGATCATGTTAATGGACTTCTACAATCCTCTCAATGGTTTTCTATAGTTACAATCAATTCCCCGTGTCATCAGTTAATTACTTGGCCTTGTGTGTGTTGGAATGTTTGGTACTCGTTCTAGTCATGTTGGTTTTATGTTGTTTGTGTGTGTTAGAGTCTACGTTAGAGGTTGTATTTGCTTTCGTATGTATAACGTTGTCTGTTGTTAGCTTTCTTCTTGTTCTAGTCGTTTGTATTAGCAAGCCTACATGTATGGTACCAGCTTCTCATCAGCTTCTGGAGGAGATCAAAACGGAAGATGACGGTCTTCACCTCAGCATCGGCAGTTTGGCAGCATTTCATCTAGTACTAAAACACCAGCTGAACTCGGTATCATGGGGTCTGTATCTAATTTGGCATACATAACGTGTTTGATCCTGGTCGACAACCAGAGAAGCTTTTTCGGTGATCTGATGGCAGACTTATAATCCTTACCCCATCACAACAGTTATCTGGAACTTGGGTGCACCATCTTTTGTGCAACAATTCTTATACAGGGATATGTATGATATACCCTCACCAGAGTCACCACGAGTTGTGCCCTTCTGTAAAAATATATTCTTCTTTGCCTTATGTAGTAGGAAATAAATAAATAATGGTGTTTTTTTTGTAAAAATAAATAAATCAAAAGGGTGTTCTATTGGACTTACGTTCATACATCTTATATCGATTACTTCAATTAATCAATGTTATTAAAATTTGAATAAATCATGGTCATTAATTACATGTTTAAATTATCGTTGTACAATGCTTCATTGTCCCGTCAGAGTCTCTCCCTCCAAAGAACAACTGCACGTCCTGCAGTGCCCATATCTACGCTGCAACTGCCTGTGGTTTTGTAAATTCTCCTCCGAGAGCTCCTTGACGTAATTACTCTCGCGTGCAGCTTGCCATCTTTTTTTTTACCTGTACAATCTCTGAATATTAGTCCAGTAATTAAAACTTAGGGCTGATACCATAGTTTTGGATAATAAAGTGCTAAAATACAAGTCAAGGAGCAAATGATAGTCAATTTCATCATCATTCCATTAGCATCATAAAATGCAGCAGGCAATATATTCACTAGTAATTTAAAGGTTACATCCAAACATTCCAAAGAAGGGTCTCAAAGTTGCAAAGTTTGGAGCAGAAGGAATGAGACAACGTAGCTATGGGTAGTGTGACTTCTGATTTCTTACAGCAAGAATCCCATGTTTAGTGTGTTCCCACCAAATTATGTTATCTTAAATTACTACTAGTGTCTCTTAAGTTAATGTTAAGGTAGCACACCAGCAATATCAAATACTTGGTTAAACAAAAACGTTCCATGTGCTAAAATTACAAGCAGTTGCTTGCAAAATACGGTATGTGTTATGAAAGTAAATTACCGAAATTACGAAATTAAATCGAAGGATATGAAGTCTCAGATACACAACAAACAAGAAACAAGTGAAACACGAGTTGCAGTATCAATACCCTGGAGAACCAGTGTTTTTACCTGCAAAAACAATGTACCGTCTCTGGGTACTTTCGTAGTGCTCGGAGATCAAAGTCGAACAAGACAAGCCTAAACCAAGAAAATGGCCGTTCCCGTCTTGCTTCGGTCACAGAGAGGATAGAGGTTGGTCTAGGGAGGGAAACAACGAAGAAACTTGAGATCAGGTTGAGGATGTGTTTTGGGTGTAAGAGTTCAAGATCTTCGTCGTGAAGTCGACTAGAAATCTCTAAGGCTAGAAACGTGTTTGGATTCTCAGGTGTGTTTTCTCTGAGGCTCTGATGTTGTTGTTTCTGTTTATGTGTTCTAGTCGTTCTGCCTTGGAAGATAGAGGAAGCCTCTATTTATAGTTTTGAACTCACCCTGATCTCTAGACAGAGAAGGTGGAAGTCGTGGAAGAGTGGGGGAGTGGAGGACATGAGTTGGTTTCCGCAACTGCCTGAGTCGTGTAGATCATGCCCACTCGCGCTATCTTCTCGTAACTGCCCACTATCTCCATCAGTTTCTTTCAACTGTCGTAGACCGCCAGACCAATACTCCTAAAGTTATCCCCCCGTGTGATGTTTTTGATGTCTCGAGTGATACGCGGACATTGCGTAGTTGAGTTGAGTAAAGTAGAGTCGTATGACTAACTGGCGTGACCAAATATGATCGTAGTGCCTATGGGGCGCAAGTGCATGGGAGTGCGTAGCGCCATGGCCCAAGGGGCTACAGCCTTGGCTCTTGGCCAAGGCTAAGCTTAAAGCTCCTTGCGCTAGTTCTATGGCGCCATGGCTCTTGGTGCCACGGCCTTGGCCTTTGGCTAGGGCCAAGTTCTTGAAGCGCCTTGCGCTAGGTTTATGGTGGTGTAGATGGTGAAAAATGAGAGAGGGACAAGATTGTCAAAACACTCTCGAAACCATGCCTTATTAAAGACAATCGCCTATTCAGGCTCATCTCTATAGCTCGGAGTGCAACCCATTCCATGAGCCAAATAAACTCTCTATGAGCTCTCTCTTATAACTCTGGTGGGGAGGGTAGTATCATAGAGCAGTACTAATGATCTCACCAACATATTAAACCCATTGATCTGCCCAGAGTCAGGCCACTTAATGGTACACGGTGAAGAATCAACAGAGACGCATCCTCATGTATTTACTCTTAAATACGACTCAACGCACGAGTCTTGGTGCAAACCTCGGAATATTGAAGCCCCAGGCCGGTCCGGAGCTCTCTGAGAAGCATACACCAGCCTAAACAGGCCTAAGCGGACCTAATCACCATGGATAAACACGCCATGACCTCAAGTGTGTTGTAGCATAAGCACTCACACCACGACTAAGGCACAGGCTGCCCAAAGTTGACCTTGGCCAGATGCCAAAGCCATAAACGCCACATAGCATGGCACCACAAACCATGAGCCACCATGGATACATAAGAAATTTGCCTTGGCCAAGAGCCCAAGGCCATGGCGCAAGGATTGGCCTAGCCAAAAGACCAACACGCCATATTCATGGCGCCACACAAGAATTGGCCAAGCCAAAAGGCCATGGCGCCCCACACCATGGCGCCACAGATGTTTTTCCTTGGCCAAAAGGCCATGGCGCCATATTCATGGCGCCACAAAGTGTTTGGCCTGTCCAAAACACGGCCATAACGAAAAATAGCCGCAAGCAGGCTAGGCCTTGGCCACAAGACAAGGCCGTGGCGCCATACTCCATGGCGCCACAATAAAAGACATTGGCCAAAGGCCAAAAATCGTGGCGCCATAATTCATGGCGCCACAACAAGATGGCCTTGGCCAAAGGCCAAGGCCGTGGCGCCATGAGCCATGGCGCCTCCACGATTAACGCCAAAGGCGCGTCCCAAACTAACCTTGGCCAAAGGCCAAGGTCGTGGCGCCATGAGCCATGGCGCCACCATAAATAGCGCCAAAGGCGCATTTCAATTTAACCTTGGCCAAGGGCCAAGGCTGTGGCGCCATGAGCCATGGCGCCACCATAACTAACGCCAAAGGCGTGTTTCAATCTAACCTTGGCCAAGTGCCAAGGCTGTGGCGCCACCATAACTAGTGCCAAAGCGCAATCAAGCACTTGTGGCCTTGGCCGAAGACCAAGGCTACTCGACATCACACCATGTTGGTCACGACAATCAGTCGTACAACCCTACTCTACTCAGCTCAACTACGCAATCGCGTATCACTCGCTCGAGATATCAAAACGTCACACGGGGGGATAACTTTAGGGGTATTGGTCTGGCGGTCTACGGCAGTTGAAAGAAACTGATGGAGATAGTGGGCAGTTACGGGAAGATGGCACGAGTGGGCATGTTTCACACAACTCAGGCAGTTACGGAAACCAACGCATGTCCTCCACTCCTCCACTCTTCCACGACTTCCACCTTCTCTGTCGAGAGATCAGGGTGAGTTCAAACTATAAATAGAGGCTTCCTCTATCTTCCAAGGCAGAACAACTAGAACACCGATAACATCCAGAATACACACAGAGCCTCAGAGAAAACACCTGAGAATCTAAACACGTTCTAGCCCTTGGAGATTTCCAGTCGACTTCACGACGGAGATCTTGAACTCTCACACCCAAAAACACATCCTCAACCTGATCTCAAGTTTCTTCGCTGTTTCCCTCCCTAGACCAACTTCTATCCTCTCTGTGACCGAAGCAAGACGGGAACGACCATCCTTGGTTTAGGCTTGTCTTGTTCGACTTTGATCTTCGAGCACTACGAAAGTACCCAGAGACGGTACATTGTTTTTGCAGGTAAAAACAGTTGGCGACCACAGTGGGAGATCATTCTCTCGGTCCCAGAAGGTCATCTATGAAGAAGCGTCTACCATGGGAGATGACGGCGCAAGGAACTTCCCCTTCAACACCTATCATCTCGGCTACACCCAACACCCCACTAACGAAGCAGCAGTTGGTGGAACCTTACGTCAACGGAACGATTCCCGTATACCGAGCCCTCTTGGAGAACCTCGCTTCCAGACCTTCTCCGAACTCCATGAAGCTGCGAAGAGGTCCGTCACCGCACTCACTTTGTTGGAAAGAACCATCACCCGAACGAGGGACGAATCGCCTATGGCCGCACACCGCAAGAGCGACAACCAACCAACCCGAGAAGCCCCTCGAGCCTACACCACCTCTTCTTTCCCCAGGAGGCAGCAACGAGGTCCACCTCTATAATACCCACGCTGAGGGAGAGGACTCAACGACTAAAGCATGGAGAACTCATTGAAGAAGCTTCCACAACGACAGGAAGAGAAAAGCGGGAGAATACCTCGCTGAGCACCAAGCACAAGACCCAACGGCGCGAAGCGCGATACCGAAAGGGGACTTGCAACAACGACATGAAGGAATTGATCCACCAAACGACCTCACGACAAGCAACTTGGAAAGGCTACTACGAAATCGAGAAAGAGAGGTGGCGCTACCTATCCACACCGACCACCGTACCCGCACGGAGGAATGGCCCTGCCACGGAAGGTACACATCCAAAATGCACTAATTCAGCTCCGGGGCCCCCAAACAAGAACATGAACCAAGGAAGACCACATCAACCGGAGATGCGGAGGCGGAAAGCCAGATCAGAGATACCAGACTACACGCTTCCCATGGAGGAGGTACTAGAGTTGCTAAACTCTCGGATCCATGACGAGGTAATCGAACTCCCTTCGACTCAACGCCCTCATACAGCCGAAGAGTTAGCAGACCCAAGATCTTCCAAGCCAAGGAGGAGTCCAGGGAATTGCGCCTACGAAACAAGCGTTCACCTTCCCCGAGAAGCCGGTGAACGAGAGAGTGGAAGAGATAATGCGAGACTCTCTGTCTCTCGAAACCACAGTGAAAAGACGTGTTCAGAGCACTCAACACGGTAGTATCAGGAAAACTCCTACCCTTCAAGGAAGTCAATGAGCAGACAATGTCCAAGCAAGGGCAGCCAACAGAAAGACAAAACTGGGGACTTCTCACAACCACCCGCCTGTCGCATGCTGAATTTTCGAAGACACTCATCGACCCAGGATCCCCAGTGAACATCATCTCAGCCAAGACTCTCAGAGACGCTAACATCCCTTGCAGCAGAGCCATCCATGCCCCTGCCATCATCAAAGGTCCTGACGGGGTCGAAGTACGCACTTACGGGTGAATCGACCTTCCCGTCGAAATCGCCACGATTCCAACCATAGCGGAGTTCCACATTGTTAAGGGAGTCCTCGAGAGCGATATGATGCTGGGACGCCCATGGATCTACAACGACCAGGAAACGCCCCCTCTGGAGTTCATGGAGCGTTTTGTACAAAAGAGCAGCAAGGCGCCTACAGAACCTAGGGGAGTCGATGAGGACCCCCTCGATCAAGAAGGTACTCCGTCCACCCCTCTCTTATTTGATAGCCTACATTCACCGAGTCACCGGGGACTCACAACGAGGAAAGCTACTCAAGAGAAAAACCCTCGAAAACCGGCAGTAGACATCGGCACAGCCGTAAGAATCTCCATCAAAGCCCTTCCGGAGTCTGGAGTTGTACGTGACAAGCTACGCAACGACAAGAATCGAGGAGAAGGCGAACTCATCCCCTACGACATACCACCCGAAGTCTTAGAGACCATCACAGACTTCAAGGAATATGCATAACTGTTCAACCTCAAACGAAGGGCAGGGGAGAACGCAGTCACATATGCTACCACCCTAAAGGAAGAGGAAATGCCAAGGACGCCAACCTCGGAAGTACCAGCCAAGTGTCGAGACGATCTTCCGGAAAGACGGATCAAGACCCAAGTCGAAGTCTCGACTCATTTCAGAACTCTACCCACGAAACCGTCAACAAGTTCACAAGCCAAAGGGACTCCCAGATCTGCTACTAATATGAACACCACAGCGATCCCGTCTAGGATGACTAGATGATCTCTACTTAAGGAGAACCTCAACATGGAGAGAGCCACAACACGGGTACGCCGCAAAAGACGATTTGAAGATACCACTCCAGAACCCAGAGGAGGAGACGACGCCAGTTCACCAGCACTGACTAACGTGCCCACACAGAGTGTAGAAGGCCCCCTTCCCCAAAGGAGGAGCATCGACACCACCGAGTACTGAGACTCAGAAATTCTCGGAGCCTCACGGGCAGAGTCTGCACTTGGTACGGCAACCTTACCCGACACCGGAGCTCTGCGAAATGATCCTTATCTACTGAGCCCTCCATAAAATTGCAAAAGACTTGCCTCGCCTGCACCAGCGCTACCGGAGAGGGCCAGACCCCTAGGAAGCGGGGAGGCTTGTGATGCCGACGACGACATCAACCTCATCAACGAGCCGTACAACAACAACTTACCTTCCGTGAGTACCATCACCGAAGGGAATAAGAGGAAGATTCCAGCTACAGGGGTGACACACCCAGAGCATACGACTTCAAGCTCGCTTTGAAAACTTCAGGTGACAGTATGGGTCGAAGAGGATCACAACACAAGTCACGGCGCCACGAATCACGACGCCCTAGGACACCACGAGTGATGGCGCCACAAGTCACGGCGCTGCAACCATTGGAAAAAGAATGACGACGAGACATGGGACTTCCAGAGTCACCACTGCAACCAGCCAGGGACTCAAGGGTTTGGGACTCTCAAGACAAGACAAGCATGTCCAATAGTCAAACTCTACTACTCGTCCAAGAGAAACCCCTTGGAGAACCAAGAAGGGGAGGTGCATCTCTATCTCGTCCACACCAACCTCCCTATCCGAAAGACCCCTCTCTCATGGGATGCTCCTCACTGGAGGAAGTTCAGACTTGACGAAGCCGCAGGGTGATCAACCGCAACCGTCCCTGTCTTGATAAGAAAAGATCCAAGCTGTAAGGATTGAGGAAGCTCGTGATAACAGGAGACCCGCCAGCAACCAGACGACGGGGTATCGACACAACTGGCTGAAGGCATGCTATGCCTAAACGAAGCCATTATGAGAAGGCCGACAAGGAAGACTGGAGAACCACAGCACCACAGCTCGGCGGAAAAAAAAAAA
>JAJJMA010347001.1:554-16034 GCA_023529015.1 Papaver nudicaule
AATAATAATAATAATAATAATAATAATAATAATAATAATAATAATAAAAAGTCATTATTTTTATAATAAAAGTCATTATTATTATTATTATAAGTGGTGGGGTCCCCTCTTTCTGCCCTGGTCAAGCCCTAGCCAAAGCCATTGAGAAGAAAAAGTCTAAGTATCTTGCTATTTGTAATGCCAATGGTTATAATTTTGGAACCTTGGCCTTTACTACCCTTGGGGAGTTAGGTGATGAGATGATTGACTTTTTGAAACGTCTTAAAAACTTTGTTTCGAGGCATGATACCACCATTAGTGTTGGGAACTATTTGTTCATTAGAGTTGGAGTTGCTATTCAAATTGGGATCGGGTCTCAGCTTGTGCTAGACTCCCCACATGTACCATGTAATCTCTTTTGTTCCTTTCTCAATAAAATGGTGTGTTTCATAATAATAATAATAATAATAATAATAACCATCTAAGAAGCGCAACCAGCAAGAGGTTAATGTCAAGTTGTGCAAGAGGAAGCTGGGAGAGGGTTCATATACGGCTGCAATCAGAGTTCTTACTTCCAGTGGTTTGGCTCCTATGAATGCGGCCACACTAGCAGACTTACAGGCCAAACACCCTCTAGCGTCACCACCCACCTTACCTCACAATCCTACTGCAGTTGAACCTGCCATTGCTGACAAGAGCTTGATTATTAGCAGACTACGAAGCTTCCCTAAAGGCACTGCATGTGGTAGAGACGGGCTTCATGCCCAACATTTCATTGATGCACTCAGTGGCCCGGGCGCTGTTGTTGCTGATGACCTTCTATACTCTATCACTGCTATTGTGAACCTCCTCCTTGCTGGTCAGTGCCCTCTCCTGCTAGGTGAATACTTTGCCAGCGCACCTCTGACACCTTTGCTGAAACCAGACGGCAGCATCAGACCCATCGCGGTGGGCACGATTTGGAGGAGATTAACTTCCAAAGTTGCAGCACATGTAGTCAGTAAAGAGATGACTAACTACTTGGGTAATTTTCAGTTTGGAGTCGGAGTTCCTTGCGGAGGGGAAGCCATACTACATTCTGTGAACCGTCTTCTACACGAGAAGCACTCTGACAACTCCCTCTCTATGTTGCTTGTTGATTTCAGAAACGCATTCAACCTCGTAGACAGGTCTGCCATGTTGCGTGAAGTTAGCTTGCATTGTCCTAGCATCTCCAGATGGGTGGAGTTCTGCTACTCCTACCCTGCAAGGCTTTACTATGGTCCACATGTTCTAGCCTCGGCGCAAGGTGTGCAGCAAGGCGATCCCTTAGGTACTCTGCTCTTTGCTTTGACCCTCCATCCCATTGCACTGCAACTCTCCAGAGAATGCAAGCTACTGCTGCAATCTTGGTACCTCGACGACGGCACGATAATAGGAGATACTCTAGAAGTCTCTAAAGCCTTCCATATTATACAGCAAGAAGGACGAGCTCGTGGATTGGATTTGAACATCAGGAAAACCGAGCTTTTCTGGTCGGCTACAGACGTTAGAAGCATGCAGGAAGGGCTGTTTCCTGCTGATATCAGCAGACCGTCAAGGGGGTGAAGCTTCTCGGAGGGCCGGTGAGTTTAAACCCATCCTACTGCAGTCAGATGGTTGTAGATAGAGTGATGAAAACAACTAGACTAATGGATGCTGTGCATACCTTGGAAGACCCTCAAAGTGAATTACTTTTGCTTCGCAATTGCACTGGAACGTCTAGGCTCTACTTCACTATGCGCACCACGGACCCTAGTCACTTACAGCAAGCACAGACGACCTATGACACTTACCTCTTCAACTACATGCAGCAGCTCATCACCGGAGATGGCCCTGGCTACGGCAATCTGCAACATCGTTTCGCAACTCTACCTATCAAGGAAGGTGGTCTGGGGATCTACTCCATGAAAGATACGATGCAATATTGTTTCTTAGCTTCTTACTTACAGACTAAGGAGTTGCAGGGTGTTATCCTTGGACAGTCAGGCGTCCATGCTTCAGGCCCCATCACACAACAAGCTATCGCCAACTTCACGCAGGTTTGCAAGCTGGATTCCCCACAGTGCATTAACGAGTTAGCCCCTCATCCTATGCAGACATTGGCAGCTCAGTATTTCGCATCTGTGGTGAAGCATATGCCTGTAACCTACAGCATGAATAGGCGAGACCTTGCATTATGGCAAAGCAACAAAGTGACGCATGCACAAGACTACCTGCTAGCTATTCCCGCAGATGGACTTGGACATACTATCGGACCACGTCATTTCAATGTCGTGCTCAGCTACAGACTTGGCATACCCCTCTTTGAGGAAAACAAGCCATGTTCTCTATGTGGTAGGAGTATGGACATCTACGGAGATCATGCCTTACATTGTGCGACCGAAGTCGGACCTAAGGTTCGTCACAACATTGTTTGCGACACCTTTGCAGACATTTGCTTCCGTGCTGGTGTATCAACCAAGGTTGAAGCTGCCTTGGGTTTCCTTACTCAAGATGGGGGAAGTTCGAGGCCTGCGGATATTCTCGTCTATAATTGGGAGGATGGTCGCGATACCTGTCTTGATGTCACTGGTGTTTCTCCTTTCGCTGGTGGTGGAGTCCAAGCTTTCACCCCAGGAGCTGTCCTGTCCAAAGCCATCGAGCAGAAACGCAACAAGTACTTGGAGATATGCAGGGCGAATGGTTACAATTTTGGCACCCTGGCCTTTACTACTTTGGGAGAGCTTGGAGAAGAAACTGTGACCTTCCTACAGAGACTGAAGAATTTCATTACTAGGCATGACACCACTGCTAAAGTCGGAAATTTCCTCTTCATTAGAATAGGCACCGCTATTCAAAAAGGGGTTGGAGCTCAGCTTGTTGCTAGACTCCCTCCCTCTTCTGTATGAACTCTTTGTTGTTTGGAATAAAGCGTCTTTTATAATAATAATAATAATAATAATAATAAGCGAGATTCAGCCTTGTGGCAGTGTAACAGGATTAAGCACGCGCAGGACTACTTGTTGGCCATTCCGATTGAGGGGCTCAATCAAAAACTTGGGTCTCGACATTTCAGAGCTATCTTGCGCTATAGGCTTGGGATCCCTCTCTTCGAGGAGGGAGAGAGTTGCACCAGTTGTGGTAGGGAGATGGATATTTTTGGGGACCATGCCTTGCATTGTTCTAGTGGTATTGGTCTCAAGTATAGACATGACCTGGTCTGTGATACCTTTGCTGATATTTGTTATCGTGCGGGTGTCTCAGCTAGGATAGAGGTTGATTTGGGGTTCCTCTCGGATACCGGTGTAGCCTTGAGACCTGCAGATGTCTTGGTGTATAACTGGGATAATGAACATGATGTGTGTATGGATATCACAGTTGTTTCACCTTTTACAGGCGTTGGCGTGCGTGCTTTTGTTCCAGGCAAGGCAATCGATGATGCTGTCATTCGTAAAAAAGACAAATATCTAGAGAAATGTACTGCTCAGGGCTTTGGTCTTGGTGTACTTGCTTTCTCTACCTTGGGGGAGTTGGGTAGTGACACGGTGGAGTTCCTGAAGAGATTGCGCAACTACATGGCTAGCCATGATGGAAACGTTGTAGTTGGGGATTTTCTTTTCCATAGGATAGGAGTTGTACTTCAAAAAGAGATTGGAGCTCAGCTTGTTGTCAGGCTCCCATCTTATAAGCTTCTTTCAGTTGATGATGATTAATAAAAGTTAATTTTTTAAAAAAATAAAAATAAATAATAATAATAATAATGAAAATTTCCAAGGTGTGCTCAAATTCAATTCAAACAATTCTTTTGGTTGGAAATTTGTTGTAGTACCAGATGTTTGGGTCCAAAACAAGTAAAGAGACAGTTTTATTGCATATTTATATGCAATGTTTTAATGATAACCACAACAAATACCTACAATTGTGAATATATTTATTTGTTTGGCACCAAACCATGGATGAGGGCCATTGTTTACCTCTTTTTTGTTTTTGGTTTTTGAAAGAAATTGTTTACCTATACCTGCACTTAAAAATAATAGCGCATAATTTGTTTGAATCAACCATGAAATAATTAAAGAAAAAATATAATACAAATTTTGTAGGGAAAAAAGGTACAATTGGGACAAAGAGTATCTGATCTGATGATAAATTAAAATGTTGCATGTACCTATGTTACGTCATGTTGCACCTTCCGCACCACAAGATATTTTGTGATAATCGTATTTTTTTATTATTATTGTAGGAAATGAATGAACACCTGAAAAATAACAATCCTCAAGTGGCGGCTCCCATTTTTGGTTAGAGAATGCTCTTTAATTGCATCCATGGTAGTGGGCTATGAGATGTATACATTAGAAAAAATAAGCCCTTTAAAATGCGCATGGGCTCCATCCACAAATCTATGTTGACTGTTAATTTTAAATCGACTGCAGATGTTATTGTAGTACAGTGGTAACGTCGTTGGGTAATGACATCGGTAATCTGGGTTTGAAATTCGTCTGTATTAGGGTGGGAATTTTTTCTTTTACTTTTTTGCCTAGCTATCTGGGCTTGTAGATAGTGGGCTTCAATCCGACCTTTAATATAACTCTTCAAAATGTCAATAATTACAGTCAACGACATAAATTAAAGATGAAACCCATGTCGATGGTCGACAATCGGCATAGTTAAAGATGAAGTCTGTGATGGTCGACAGTCGACATGCTATTCATTTATAAGACCATGCCGACTGTTAAAAAAAAATTGTGTTTTTTTTTTCGTATCTAATCATCAACAGTCAGCATAAGCATTACTGAAAGATGAATGTCATGTCGATAATCCATTTTCGGCATAGTTTTCATTTCGGTGTCGACCATCGGTATGGTATTCATCTACAACCAGTACCGACAGCTAACCATTGGCGTAACCTTCATCCATAAATACCATGCCGTTTTTTTTTTTTTTCCTTTTTTGCTTAAATATATCTTTTTCCTATATCTAACTTTAATCTTCAAATTTCATCCAAAACTATTAAAATCATACACTAAAAGCTCTAAGTTGTAAAAGCTTCCACGTCGCGCGGTGACAATACCACAACTTCCTATTGGCCGAGAAAGGGAGTTTGGGAGGGAGGCATTGTGAGGAGGACACTTGGCCTCTTTTGATTGGTTGAAAAAAAGTTACACTCCGTTTACGCTTCTTTTAAATATCACCCACGTAAGTGACATACACTCACTTTGCCTAACTCAAACTTGGACCAATTAATATATGCCAAGTGTGCCTAAAATTAACTCCGTTTAAAAAAAAGTTACCTACTTTAAACCAGACCTCTATTTCGCTTGCCCCTTGGGGCCTGTTTACGTCTTTTTGCTAGAAAATAGATTTCTTCCCCTTCATATAAAATTAGAATTTCTCTCTCTTTCTGATTTCATCCAACTTTCTTCGAATTTGAATAATAACCCTTCTCCCAGGCGCTCAAAACACTCGGTAATACGGAAGATTCAGAAGAAATTAACATTAGCAGAGAAGGAGGTATTAGGTCTTTCTGATTCTTCTATCCCAATATGGCAATATCTATATTAATTGTTTAACTTTCTCCTCCATATCGGCTACTATTCATGAAAGCAGAACTTGCTTTCACAATCAAAGCAGCCATATCTGATGATGTAAACCGGTAACACAATCTCACCTGATTGAATCTCTTTCTCAGAATCTAAACTGATCTGCATAATCTTCGTTAAGTAAATATTGTACATTCAATGATTGGGTATGCTTTGAAACCTTTGAATCTTTCTGTGAATTTCTTGCGCAGGTATGCTTTTAAATTGATCACTTTTCACTCTTTTTTTGGTTTGTGTTATTGGTTTGTGGTGATAGTGTTGATTGTGGTTTAGGGAAACTCGAATTGAGTTTTGTGTTAGGTTTTATTGTTTTCATCGTATGGATAATGTGTTTTATATAAAGCTCCTGTAAGGTAAATTATGATTCTGTTTTGAATTATAGATAAACCCTAGATTGTTTTGTATGATAAACCCTAGATTTAGAACCGTACCAAAGAATAGTAATTTTTCTTTATTTAGATTTGATGATTGTAATGGAATTTCTCGCTTGATTTCCTTTGCAGATTTTCGGTTCTTCTTTGCTTTGTGTTTCTAGGTTTTTCATTCTTAGGATATTAATCTCTGTTGGGATTAATCTCTGTTAAATAGCGAAAGGATTGGGGATTCCGGATGGTCTTTTCGTCTCTTGATTGTTATTTGCTTTGTGTGTTTTTTCCCAACTTGCTTGATTGATTGAGTTATAATCTCTGTTGGCTTCAATTTTACTGACAGGGTTTTGGAGGCGAAGCGGATGAAAAGTGGAATAAGGTAAGCTGATATTAATCCTAGGTTTTTTGTTTGTTTGTTTGTTTCTTTTGATTATCAGGGTTTTTGGAAAATAATCAGCTTCTCGCTGGGTTTAATCGAATTACAACTTTAGTTTTTCAGTTTAACGTCAACAACCCTAATTAATAACGAAAACCTTACAGATTTCATCCTTTTCTCTCGCGAGGTTCCCTTATAGATTCAGAGGGTAAAGCAGAACTATGGGGACGATGAATAAAAGAAGAAGGTAGGCATGTAAAAACCTTAGAATTACATTGTTGGTTTAGGCATCAATGTTAAGGAACCATAGAAACTATTCCATGTGACAGGAGTCGGTAAAGTTTTCTTGCAGGAGTCTTGCCTATTGCGAGATTCCCCCATAACTGCAGATCTTAAGCTGATAGTATTATACATAACTCGCCGACTCGAATAATCCCTCCTTATGTCAATCCCTTTGTTTTCTTTTTGTTTGAGAAAACAAAGGTTATTTTGGTTTGCCAGCCTAATTTGTGGTCTTTCATTATGTTGGCACAATAATGGAAATGAAACTAATACTTCGTTCACTTATTTAGGTAATCATCTCTACATTACAAACTCAACTCAATTCGTTAATGTTTTTATTCGTCATTTTCCTTTTCTTTTTCTTTCATAATAAACTTATACAAATTGGTTTTGTGCTTCTTTTGGTTGTTACAAAATTTGTAGGATAGTGGGATGGCTCTTTTAGATCGTGCTGGAGAAGCAGTTTAAGCAACAACCAGTTGACTGCTCTTCAAAATCACACATACATGTAAGTATGTCATGCACAAGTTTTTTCAACCAGAGAGTCAAGCTCTCGACTCGCGACTTTGTACATATGATTTGCAAGGTACCAACCCCCATCTTATCTACAAACTACCTCCTAAACACATCCACAAACTACAGAACCAACCCTATTGATAATGGCCTGTATGATTTGGGATTGGTTGGCTCTTCACGGTGATTGGTGACTTCTTGGTCTCTTTCTATCTGATTTGGGATTGGTCGGCTCTTCACGGTGATTGGTGATTGTTGGTCCGTTTCTATCCGTAACGGGTGATCTTCGAACTTTGTTCTAGGTTCCTGAATTGCTAACGCTGTTTTTATCTTTGTGTGTAGGTTTTGGTGACCAAAATTTGATTTTGAAACGCATCTGAGTTTAAATACTAACTGTTTGCCCTTTTTTACTCATTTACTAATACCAGCATTGAAAGAAACAAACTCAGTGCGGAGTTATTTCAGTAATATGGCTTTCTATAAGTTGGTACGTCATTACCAACAGTTACACGTAGAGCTTGCATTACTAAGAGGTATACCGTATACCTTTTGTTACTTTTCGTTTAAATTGATTTATAAATATGGATAGTGTCAATGGTCATACTAGAACCTCCTTTTAATTATGCCCAGCATCCAGAAACTGTACCGATGGCCATTCTGGATATTTAAAATGTATGGTTTTAATAATTGAGATAGGTCTCATATATTTTTTGTGTACTAATAAAGTATAGCAATATGAATTTTCCTATGTGCAGGATAATTTGCCTACACTCTACAGTTATTAACAGCTTACCTAAACTCTTGGTTTAAGAATGTCTGACGCTTATTGGGGTTTTGTTGTTTGAGATGGTTACCTAGAATGTCAAACTTATGCTGCTGCCAGCTGGGTTTCCAGTGCGAGTAGAAAAGAACTACATGGATGGTCATTCTGGACATCAGAACTGTGTATGGTTCTGATACCAATGGATCTAACTGTGAAACTACATTCTCTTACATTGCCATAACTTAACAACTTTCCCTGTTTCACAGATCGTACAAACACAGCAGAGGCTGAAAGAGATGCCGCAATTGCATAGGAAAGTCGCGTTGTTCTTGCAATGAGAATGACAAATCACCTTGGTAAGCACTACTCAGTCACTAAAAAACCTCTAGCATGTGTTGTTCATGTTCATGATTCCAGTCTCTTTGTCAAACCAGAAAATCTGTATGAGTTATAATGAATACTCTCACCACATTCAGTAATAGCTTAGTATGTTAATGTTCTTAACATTCCAGTAGTATGTAATCGTAGTTAGCTTTCTTTTTAGGGAAAAAAATCATCGTTGCTGATTAAAGTCAACTTTTGCAGCACACTCTTGGATCAGAGAAAGGGGGGATGCATATTTCTTCGGTGGTAGCAACTGAATTTTACAAACCGATGCATATTGGATAGAATGGAAAAATTTACAGAGACCAAATATTTGAGGTGAATTTTATGACTCTGCATATCTACTTATGTGTTTGAACTGAATTTATGCATCAATGGCAGAGGCGTTACGCTTGGGTAATCAATATAGAACTTAAACTCATCCTTAGAGAAATGTTGATTCTGAGTACTATTGTTAGGTTTCTAGGATAAACATAATACTAATGGTAATTACTAAATCTGATTCATGGAAATTTTAGGCCGTTTTATGTAGAACTGTAAATGCTATTATATGGATTTTTAATGGTGTTGTAACTGTCATTCGTGATTATTGTTAGCCATAATAAATAGGTATTTAACTATGCAGGCCCTGATTTGATGACTAATAGGAGAAGTAGTAACAGTATCTGACTTTGTGTTACGGTAATAGCATGCTATATCTAAAATCTCCATGAAGCAGACGGTAGTTTTTTTTCTATTGGTGTTGCTTCTTTATCTTTTTGCATCTTATAGCCTACTGCTTTAAAGAAGTTACCACCGAAGAGTGATTTGTTACATTTTAATTTGTAACTGATCTTTTCTTAATAGAATGGTGCAACTATTTGTGAATATTGGTTTTCCTTTTCTCTGCGTGGTAGGGCCAAGTTGAAGTATATGTGTCACCTAAGCCAGAAATTTAAGCGGAAGTCAATCATGAATCTATTACAGGAGTATTCGACTTAGTAGAAACAAATTTTAATATATCCTATTAAATTTCGTAGGTCCATGCTAATCATAATATGAATTGGCCTGACCATAATAATCCCTTGCAGAGACGACGAGCCGGTCGACAGAGAAGGCGATTCGTGAAGCGCTGGTCAAGTTGCAATATACATGTCAACATGGCAATTTGTCCCTTATCTCATCCGCCATCCTGTGTCAGGGTCAGGGGAAAGAAACTGAAGATCGTCCTCTGGGTTTTTTCTGCACACCAGGCGAGGAACGATCCAATTAGTTCCAAAGCCAACCCTGGCCCTTCCGTGATTGTTGTATGCTCAACTTTTGTGATGAATTACCAAGATGTCTCTCTTGATCAGTGAGCATATATCTTCCAGTTATTTATAATGATTATTATGTCCCTCACGCAGGCAAATACACTATCTCATCCACCAATGCAACGAGTGTGTACACCAACGTTGACCTACCAGCAATTACTGAAACATGAGAAAGGTCAGTATTTCCATTTGAATCTAACGTAGTGTAGTGTCCATATGCTTGAAACGCAATAGCGACTACTATGTTTCCATTTAATTAAACCATTCACATTTCTCACGATGTTTGTAGAACATGCCATGTGTTAACGATTTGGTAAGCTCCATTCAATTAGATTGCTAGAAAATCTTTGCACCGACATATATTATTACTATTTTATTTTGAGCCTTTTTTTCTTCTTGCTTTCATTTTGCTTAAGCTAATTAAAATGAACATCGACACCGAGAGGTAGTATTTTAGTGTTTGAAAGAATCATCGATGACAGGGAATATATAGAGTGGTATGTGCTTACTCTTTGTGCTGCATTGTTCCCTGCATTGTTAGGATCCTTAATAATGTGGTAATAATTGAATTAGGTGTCCTGGCAGATTCAAATCCAAGGCAATGACAATAATCTGGAAAGCCTCAGCAGTGGCAGTGAAAAGATTATGACGTATTAATCGTATCACTGCATTCTATACAGACACCATAATTATCCATCATATGTACTTCCTCCATAACCTGATCTACTTTTGTTTTCTGTTTTGCAGGTACACCTGAAAATGTATATCAAGTAGAACGAGTAAGCTACACCACTCACAGAGATTGTGTTATGATTTACGGATATGAACTCACTTTTTTTGTGTGCAGAATATGATTTTTTAAAGCTTAGAAGTACAAAGGCAAAGCTACTATCCTTGGCCAGCATGTGTCCTTGGGTCAATCCCCCTCACATGGGTTCTTTCTGGAGGGTTAGGTAACTTTTATTACTATTCAATTCATTTTTCTGTAACCATGATACACATAGCACAGAGAAACTATGGCAAGATGATATGAATGCCTTACATCTATATCTCACTTGAATCCAAATTCAATTGGAGGTTGCTAGCTATAATTTACCGATATACCCCTGTGACTGTAGATTAAAAATCTGCCTGAAAGCAGTTACAAGGTTTGGAAAATGAAACACATGTCAGGTAATTATATTTTCTTTGAATTCCTTCCCTTTTGTATTTTGTACAGCTCGCTCATGTACTTAAGCCTCCGTGTGTGTTTAATTACGCTAATGTAATATCCCACCCAAGTAGTGGTTGGTCAGTTTGGTTTACCAGAGAACAATGAGTTTTGGTAAATTGGATTAGAAAACCGTTTAATAATTCTAAATTCTTTCTTTTATAACAGATATACATAAATCTGCATACCATCATTTTTCATTTTAGCTCAATTGGTAGAGCAGGTGGCATTCTGCCCCAAGGATGTGGGTTCGATTCCCACAAATGGAAACCAACAAAACTAACATGAAAGCCTCAGTCCTACACATCCATCGTTTACGTATTGACCTTTATGTTTTACTTACCACACACATAATAAGGGTGCCCGTAATAGAAAAAACATTAGCATAATTTCAACCCTCCCAGCTTAGTGCGAATTAACTTACGCCAAAATAACCTCTCTCCTCCCTCCTGTCAAAAAGAAAAGAAAAAACCCAAGTTTTCTCCCTGATCTGGCCGGTTTGATCTGATTGTTTCAGATCTTCCGGTCAGATCAGTATATCTTTAGTCTTTTTAGTTATGTATTTAGTCTTAATTGTCACTTTTATAGTTATTTTCCTTCATCGTTATGGTGATTCTTTCTTCACCTTCATGGTGATTTTCTTTCACCTTTATGGTGATTTTTTCTTCACCTTTATGGTGATTCCTGTCACAGTGATTGCTACTTTGGGTACACACTCAATTTTGAAATCTTGTTATGATTTGTATAGGATTAAACTTGATTTCAACATTGAGAGTTTGATTGATTTATTGGAAGGAAAAATTACATCCGGTGACAGTGGAGAAGATTTTACCATATCTATCTTCTACATATTACAGTGCTTTATCTTAGTCAGTGGTGGAATTTACGGGTGTTTAATCGATTCTTCAAGTTACTTATGGAGGAGTTCTTCATTAACGGATGTTGCTGATGTAGGGAAGAGATTATACATCATCATTGATATATGTGATGTTCTTGCAGGTTACATTACCAGAGATTTATCAGTCAGAGATCTTGTTTCTACGGCTTGTTGTCATCTGTATTTGATCTCCATAATTAAGTTTCCTTCTCAACCGTCGGATTCATCATGGGGGCGGCTATTTCAGAACCATCAGTTACCTCCTTCCATGGCACGTTCCGAATTTCGAGGAGGCATGACTTGTGCATTTCTTTTCAGCCGTTATGGAGTCCGTTTCATGCGTGATTCTAGCTTGAAAATGGTAAAACAAAAACCATCCATATTCTCTTCCAATATTTCGTCCACTACCCAAATGCTAAAGCCCGAAACTAGGAAAAGAGGCCTTGGTATATCCTTATATCAGGACATGTGCAAAACTAAACCTAAAATTTTTGGGTTTAATATTTCGGAACTGAAGTCCCTTGTCACCTGTACTCACAATTATCTAACGAGAAAAGCTGAATTCATAGCTTATGGTCTCGCAAATCCTGTTTTTCAGGTTCAACATCATGTTCATTATTACTTATGGACATCTTCTCCAACCCCCTTTTGCATCCCTCTTCTAGATGTCGAAGGTTACCCAGTTGTTATCGCTTTCTTTCTGCCAGTTTTAAATAGTAGTATTTGTTTGCATATTGTAATCTGTCATTATATTGTAATTTCATGTTATTAATGTAATGAACAGATTTTCCTATCAAAAAAAAAAAAAAAAAAAAAAAAAAAAAAACTTACGCCCAATTTTATATTCTCTTTCCAACAATACAAATATCTATGACAGCATATTGTACTATAAGGAAAAGGCATAACAACTACAATAAATCATTACAAACTGAGAGTTAAGCAACACCAAAACAACTCACTCACATAATATGTGGGCCATTACAAATTCAAAAGGTTGGGGTGGTGGGTTCATGTATTATGTGTGAGTGAGTTGTTTTGGTTCCGTAAAAGAAAAACATTAGCCTATATTTTAATAAAATCAAACCATGAATTTGAATTAATATCACTTACATAATATATTGGGAAAAAGGTCACTCCTTAGTTAATGATACCGGAGCAAAAATGACATGAAGACCAAAGCAAAAGCAATTGAATTCGAAGAATCGATATATAAACAACGTTAAAAAATAAAAAGAAAATATTATTTAGCATGAAAAAATCACGGGCACTGAGCAAACAAACGAGGAAAAAAGCCCGGTGCGTAGCACGGGCATAAATCTAGTTGTATTAACAATTAATACTAGTTATTAATCCTAAATCTAACTCTATTTTTCTTTTTTTTTTGATAAGGTGTCTTACAGACAAACAAACTAAACTAAACTGACAATTTTAGGGTATGCAACTCCATGAATGTCTACAAAGCAATCTACCTATCTTCTGTGGAGGAAAAGAAATACATCCACTTTATTCTTCGACGCATCCTTGGCTAAAGCATTAGCCACAAAATTTGCTTCAAGATACTCATGAGTAAAGAGAATTTCTTCAAACTTTCTCTTCAGATTCATGATGTCAAAAATTAAGCCTTCAAGGTGTAAGGGAGGACTGATCTCTTTGTTGCATAGCTGGATTGTGTCAGTAGAATCACATTCCACTTCCAAGCATCTAATCCCTTGTTGAATAGCGAGGAGTAGTCCATTTCTGACCGCTCAGAGGAGTAGTCCATTTCTGACCGCTCACACTTCTGCCATGTTATTGCCATTTTGAAAAAATGTAGTTGCTATAACAAGCCACAAAGTCGCAATTGTCACTTCTAATGACTCCTCCAATACATGTTTGTAAACCATCGATAGATGCACCATCGGTATTAATAGGGATGTATTCAATTGGGAATATTCTAGATAATTAAGGCTCCCAAAATTTCCATGGTATTCAATATAGACTTATCAGGATTCCCTAATTTTCCGAGGTATTCAATATAGACTTATCAGGATTCCTTAATTTTCCGAGGTATTCAATTTAATGGATATTAAACTCCATAACAATCCGAGGTATCCAACTCAAATTGATTTTTGTGGAAAGTTAATGACCCAAGACTTTTGTGGAATCTTGTGGATATTACAAGGCAAAATATATACATTATTTTCTCTTACAAATCTTAACTCAAGGCACAAGACTTTTGCGGAAACTTATGGATTTTTATTTTTTGCTAATAAAATAGGGTTTGTGCCACCGCCACCTCTACCACCACGAGCAGCACCACCACATCCACCACCAACACCATTGTGACCCGACTACCTCCGCCACCACCAACACCATTGTCACCGCCATTACCACCTCCGCCACCACCATTGTTACCACCTCCACCTCCAACATCACCTCTGCGTCCACGTCCACCACTAGTATCGTCCCGCCAACACCACCGCCACGACAAAAATTCCTAGGCAAAATTACAATTTTTACACCAATGTCGTGTCATTACGGCGCGGATTATACTCTAGTATAATAGTTATTCATATCTTTTATAATCATTTTTATTTTTAGAAATCTTTATTATTCCTTGCTTTTCCATGAAAAAGTTTAATTTAGGATTCAATGTTAATCTATAATAATCTATTATATTCCGCAAGACTCCTTTCAAGATTCTATATTAATCCTATGGATTCCGGCAAATGAAAATGCATTATTATCCATACAACTCCTGATTGAATACACCCCTGTAAGTTTGTAAAAGTTTGCCTTATGGAAGGCCCACTTTACCATCACCATAATTTTCTGGTTCATGTTCTCAGTTTTATATATACTGACAAACAAAGTAGTACTCTCTTGCTCTATTCAAGGTCAGAGCTAAAGTCTTAGGCTTAGTCTAATGGCACTTCAACATACACTTCAATGTTGAATGACACTCTAAAATGTAGAAAACCAAGTCTAATGGGAAGTGCTAGACACATCAGCTAAATTCTACTTCGGCGCTGAATAATATAGCGTTGGGGCGCTACATGATAAAGCGCCAGATAATCTCAGCCATCAGATCTGGAACATATGTTATTAGCCGTCAGATCTAGTGAGAATATTCGCTTTGGCGCTGTATTGTTTAGCGCCGGTTTACTTTTTGGGCGCTACATCATTGAGCGCCCAAGTAGAATTCAACATCCACTTCTACGAAAATCGTAGAAAGAGAAGTTGAATTTATAGAAAAGGCGACGCTTTTCGTAGATCTGGAAGAGCCATTAGACTTAGCCTTATGCGCGTGAAAGATGGTACCTTCGTGAATGAACTTATTCATGTCAACCAAATATTTCACAAGACAAAATGAATTATGCAGACCCAATCAATTCCAACTATATGTCCCTTAAGGGAGCATAGGTACTTGAGAAAAGAGAGAGACATAATGTCAAGATTAAAAGTAATGTCAGGTGCACGATTTAATTTCCTGGCTTAATCTGGCCCCATAGTGGAGTATTTGGCCCCATACAATTTTATACCCATCTAGGGTGAGTTGTTATGGGATGTCTAAAAATTGAGAAATATACTAAATTACCCTTCACTACTAATATAACCTAATTTCATTTTATATCCATAATAACCACCACCATTACCGCCACCTCCATCACCATTACCACCACCGCCTCCGCCACCACCACCACCACCACCACCATTACAGTCGCCTCCTCCTCCACCATTACCGCCGTCGCCGCCACCACCACCACCACCACCACCACTACAAAAAGACCAAAAAAAAAAACTCCCATTATTACCGCCGCTGCCGCCTCCACTCCTCCCACCTTAAATTTCATTTAGTA
>JAJJMA010347011.1:0-11619 GCA_023529015.1 Papaver nudicaule
AAAAAAAAAAAAACCGTTTTCATCGCGAAAAATCATCGCGAAATCATCGACCTCGTCGATTTCAAAAACTTAATCGCGTGACTTCTATTAAACATGGTGAGGACGAAACAAAAGGCTGGTCGAGGTGATAAACAACCAGAATCTCCCCCGGAAGAGTTAGAACCAACTCTTGCCCAAGTTCAAGAGAAAACTCGAATCGAGCATGGAAAAGGAGATATGGCAGCGATTCGAGGGTATTTTCGCTAACCCATTTCATCACATTTGCTTTTTATGGTGTTTGATTGATGTTTCATGTTGTTTTGATGCTTGAATCGAAGGATTTAGGGTTGAAAAACCCGTTACAGATTAACATTCGGCCCCTAAAAAACCCAGAATAGGGGCCGAATGCTCTACTGTTCTTGAGAACGAAGAGCAATTCGGCCCCTATTCTGGGTTTTTTAGGGGCCGAATGTTTGCATTCGGCCTCTATTTTTTTTTAGAGGCCGAATACGCAATCGGCCCCTAAAAAACCCAGAATAGGGGCCGAATGTACATCCGGCCTCTAAAAAAATTTAGAATAGGGGCCGAATGTACATCCGGCCTCTAAAAAAATTTAGAATAGGGGCCGAATGTACATCCGGCCCCTAAAAAAATTAGAATGAAGGCCGAATGTTCAACTGTTTCAATGATTTCACTTTCTTACCATGTTGCTCAATTGTGAATTATTGTTGTGTGTACTGCTTAATGTGTTGAATTCTTCTTGTTTTGGTGTTTTAATTTTTGTGGTTGTTGTATGAGTTGAAATTGGTTGTTTTAAGTTGAATTTATGACACATATTAGGAGTAAGAAGGGGAAAATGGAAGTTTCTCCGCACAAAAAAGGAGACACACCGGTAGGTCGCCATCCTGGTAAACCCTTGGGTGCTGAAAATAGACAAAAAAAGCCGGGGGCCGTGCTTATCCGTGAACCATCATCTACGGAGATGGGGAGAGAACAAGAAGACATTGAAGGAGATGTTGAAGAAGCCCCCCAAGCATCAAGGAAAGGCAAAGAGAAGGTGGATTCGACTCCTCGTAACATCCATAGCAATGTTCCTGCACCTGACTTGTTGCTAGACGCTAGAAGAGACGGAAAACCCCATGGTCTTCCACGCGATGGTGGTGAAGTGTTGATTGGTTACGCGGAGTCGTATGCTTCCGTAGTCTATAAGACCAAGGTATGTGTATCGACTGAGAAACAATGGTCAATTCGTTTATTTATGTTATTGATTTCTTATTTATTTTATGTTGGGTTGTAGGATACCGCTAATGCAACCCGCTTACTTAGAGCTCAGAAAGCTGCCAAATGGAGTCTTGACAATGAGGTGCAAGGGGTAAGGGCTCTAGTGGAGGCATCTGGTCTATTGGAGGCAATAGAAAATCATATGCCCGAGAATGATATGATAACATGTTCGGCTCTCGTCGAAAGGTTTCAACCGGAGACAGGAACAATTCACATGCCTTTCGGTGAGGTTGGTATAGAAGCCGACGCCCCGAAACACATCCAAGGCCTCAAGGTTAGAGGTAAAGCAGTGGGAGTGGGTTTTA
The DNA here is from genome assembly GCA_023529015.1 of Papaver nudicaule. Taxonomy (NCBI): domain Eukaryota; kingdom Viridiplantae; phylum Streptophyta; class Magnoliopsida; order Ranunculales; family Papaveraceae; genus Papaver; species Papaver nudicaule. Next base: position 1,566 of record JAJJMA010347011.1, read on the forward strand.
CAGATATGAATTGGGAAGAAATGTATCCTTGGGCAAAGAAGGTCCTCGGTTGGGAGAAACCTAAAGCTGAGCTCGAATGCTGTAGAGCCAAGAAAGATGTGGATGAAAAAGACTTTGGGGGTATGAATAAAAAAAACAAGATTAGATTTTTTAAGTTGGCGAACTTGAAGAAAGAGTTTGAAGGAACCTTGAACCCATCAGAGGGCAGAGTTGTAGACGAGGAAGCAGTGAGGCATACCGCTGGGGCTTATGTCTTGTACCATCTTGGTGCCCTCATCTTTCCGGACAGCACGGGGAACTTGGTGAGTACAAACTATCTGCAGTTGTTGGGGGATCTCACCACTCTTGATGAGTACGCGTGGGGAACCGCCTCGCTTGGTCATCTAATGAACGAACTTGGAAAGGCCTCTAGGTATGAAACTAAAAACCTTGGAGGAAATTGGAACTTATTCCAGGTAAATCTCTACCCATGTAACTGTGATATCCACATATGCTCTTGTTTATATATTTTGTGTTGATTGTTTGTTTTAAAATTGTATGAAGGGGTGGATTTATGATCATTTTGATAAATTGGAGTTGGTGAAGAAAGTCGATGAGAGCGTCGACTCTACCATGCCTACCACGGCGAAATACAAATTCATAGAGAACGTCAACAAGTTGAAGAACAAAGGCACAAGATTGGTTGAGTTGAGGAAGAGGTTAGATCAGATGAAGGCCGAAGATTTCACCTATAGGCCCTACGAGAACCGTGAACCTGAACTCGGTTCGATCGTTTCACAACGAGACTTGCCGATTTCTACGTACTATGGTCCTCTACCCTTTCCCTTTGGTTATGGCATGTATGATCCCCGCCGTATTCTAAGGCAATTGGGATACGTTCAAACTATCCCGGTTGCGGAGACAAGTAAGTTCAAGTTGAATGCAAAGGGTGGCGGGAGCGATGATACCAAGAGCACCGACCATTCATGGTGTGGCAACTATGATCCCGAACCTACTGTTGCAATGTGGAACTCACTTGACTCCAACAATATTCGTGTGGAGGGATTTCGACTCATCTCGGACGATCCAGCTGAAACGGCTGATGGGTACATGGAGTGGTATAATAAGATTTCTCACCCTCTTATTATTAATCGGGAATCCCAAGCCAATGTAGATGAGCAAAGGAGGGCGGAAGAGGCCACGGAAGGATCTAGCAAGGCCAAAGGTGAAAAGAAAGCTTCCTCAGTTTTGGAGAAGGCGAAACAGTTATTTGTAAGTATTTTGAAGTTGTCAAGTTTTGATATCATAAGGTTGTGCAAGTAATAATGATAGCATTTTGTTTTGATTTGAACTGTGTACAGGTTTCAAAGTCTAGGGGGCTTTTGAAGAAAATGAGGGTTAAGATGGGGTGCAAGAAAGCTATAGATGTGGACGAATGGAGTGCCTGCCATGATGAATGGGAACAATTGATTAACAGCTATGCTAGTGACACAATGACAAGCAAGAGGCCGCGCAAGGAGGGTGAAGGTTCGAGTGGAGCCGGTGGTGCTGATGATCAAGGTGGTCGCCCGAAAAGAGGGCGTGGAAAATGAAACTCTTAATGCTTGAATTCTTTCAACTCTTATCTTTAATACTCTTAAATTTGAAAAACTTTGTTATTCATGTTTGTTTTAGAATCCTTTGTTTTGTTAACAAACTTTAAACTCTTAATCTATGTATGCAATGCTTTGTTATGTGGTTATGTTATTTGTTATGTTTGGGAATCAATATGCAGGTCACATTCGGCCTCCAAAAGGGAACTATCGTGGAGGCCGAATGTACATTCGGCCTCTAATATGAATCTATCGTGGGGGCCGAATATACATTCGGCCCCTAATATACATTCGGCCCCTAATATGAAACTATCGTGGGGGCCGAATATACATTCGGCCCTTAAAATACCTAGACTTTAGAGGCCGAATGTTACACTGAGTTTCAATAATTTTTACGACCCAACATTCGGCCTCTAAAAAAATCTATCGTGAGGGCCGAATCTACATTCGGCCCCTAAAGTACCCAGATTTTAGAGGCCGAATGTTACACAGAGTTTTAATAATTTTTACGACCCAACATTCGGCCTCTATAAAAATTTATCGTGAGGGCCGAATCTATATTCGGCCCCTACAGTACCCATATTTTAGAGGCCGAATGTTACACAGAGTTTTAATAATTTTTACGACCCAACATTCGGCCTCTATAAAAATTTATCGTGAGAGCCGAATCTATATTCGGCCCCTACAGTACCCAGATTTTAGAGGCCGAATGTTACACAGAGTTTTTAATAATTTTTACGACCCAACATTCGGCCTCTAAAAAAATTTATCGTGAGGGCCGAATCTACATTCGGCCACTAAAGTACCCAGATTTTAGAGGCCGAATGTTACACAGAGTTTTAATAATTTTTACGACCCAACATTCGGCCTCTAAAAAAATTTATCGTGAGGGCCGAATCTTTATTCGGCCCCTAAACTACCCAGATTTTAGAGGCCGAATGTTACACAGAGTTTTAATAATTTTTACACCCAAACATTCGGCCTCTATAAAAATTTATTGTGAGGGCCGAATCTGTATTCGGCCCCTATTAATGTAGAATTAGAAGCCGAATGCTAATTCGGCTTCTATTAGTGTGAGATGTTGAAGGCCGAATAAGGATTCGGCTTATATTTCTGTTAGAAATAGAAGCCGAATGTTTAATAATATCAAAAAAGAGTTATTGTGTTCAAAAATAGATCCGTTGGAGTTCGAAAATAGATCCGTTGGAGTTCAAGAAAACTATCCGTTGGGTACTCATCTTTATAAATAGACTCTTTCACAAACATTCATTTTCATAGATAACTCTTCTTCCTAAACCTTCTTCTTCCAAACCTTTATCTCAATCAAGCTACAATGTCAAGCTCATCGTCAAATGAAGCCAGGAGGCCAACTCGATCACCACAAGAGATACTATCTTTAATACGCAAACCAAATGAATCAATCTCAACACCTCCTCCAGCATCTCCTCCTCGTAGACGTTATCGAAACATGACTGATAAGTTTGTTCATCAGTACTACTATACGTGTTCTCCATCTCAAAAACCATTATCTCCTCCTCCATCAACACGAATCAAACCAAGCTTCGCTCCATTTACGTTGGAAGAAGATCTACGTCTTTGTAAAGACGTGATCCACTATTATGGATTACAAAAAAGTCGTGGGGATGTCAAGTGGAGGTCCCTGTTTAAGTATATCGAAGATGACTTCAAGTTTCAAAACCAATATGTGCGCGATGCAAGAGGCCTCTCAGAACGATGGTGGAAAATACGTCAAAACGTTCATGATTTTATGCACTTGGGGAGATTGGCCCGAGATTTTCTTGGGAATGATGTTACGGAGGATGAAGTTTATGCCAGGACTTTGAAGGTATGGAAACAAAGTAAAGGCAAGGAATTCGAGTACGAAGCACATTACCATGAGCTAAAGGATTTTCTCAAAACCTTCGAAGTATTATGAATCCTTTGTTTTTGTTTTCAAACTTTAAACTCTTAATCTATGTATGCAATGCTTTGTTATGTGGTTATGTTATTGGTTATCCTGAAATACACTAACTACTATCACATGGTTATGGAACAAAATAGGAAGCATCAATACATGAACAAACATAACAAACATACATTCATAACCAGAAATTCAACGATTTAAGTCAAACATACATTCATAACCAGAAGTTCACCATCATAGATGTCGATAACATAAAATAAACTAGAACACACAATACCAAAACACATAATAAAACTCAACCAGTGAAACCAGTTCCAAACCCTGTTCGACTGCGGATTAGTTCCCAGCTCGGTCCGCCATTGGCCTCAACAAGTGGACGGAGACGTGCAACTTCAACGCAAAGTGTACAACCACAAGGAAAAATTTCCACACCCTCACCAACCCTCTTTCTTTTAAGATTACGAGGTACATTTGCTTGCCATTCATCATGATCGACAAATCTTTCGACTTGCTGAGGAAGAAAATCACGATAATCCCTACGCAGGCCAGGAGCATATTCCCCACGCAAATGCTGTGGTCGTGGAAGAGGGGGATCAATGTGTTCATCCCTTTGACGTCGTGTTTCAATCACGCGTGGATCATCCTCACGAATTGGTGCTGGAGGTTCATGGTGCACATCTTCGGCGGATGTTTCAATACCACCCGGAACAACCTACAAGAGAGAAACACATGTAAGCATGCAACATTCGGCCTTCATTTTGTAGTAGCCGAATCCACATTCGGCCTTTATTTTGGCTCATTGTGCCAGCCGAATTAACATTCGGCTGTCACGATAACTCATGTTAGAAGCCGAATGTACATTCGGCTGCTAAAATTTACAAGCCGAATTAGAATTCGGCCCCTATTATGAGAGCTTTTGCCAGCCGAATGTGACGCTGTAAAATAAGAAATCAAGTTCTTATTCAGCAGCCTACATTCGGCCTCTATTGGTACTTAGGTTAGCAGCCGAATCAGGATTCGGCTGCTAATGTTTAGAGGCCGAATGTGTCAATATATTTAGAAAAAAACAACATTCGGCCCCTATTATGGCAGCCGAACTGTTCTTCGTCTTGAACATTCGGATGCCATAATAGGGGCCGAATATGGCGCTGGTGAGACATAAAAGTCTCACCTTTAGCTCGATTTCGGCCATAAAACATGATTTTGAAGTATACCTGTGTATTTGAAGCAATGGGTTCATCATATAAGTGCTCATCTTCAGGATTTGGGACAAAAAAATCATCGAAATCGTTGTTTTCTTGAGTTTCCGGTAAAACGTTTCGTGACGATGAAGATTCTCCAATAACCGAATTTCTCGCAACGATCATTGTATGTTTGTTACGATGAGGTTCATCAATGTTATCCCCCCCAAACATTTCAGAAAACACACAAACAAAACAAGAATCACACCAAAAACCCAATTTTTTTTTTTTCCCTCTTTTTCTTCCCCTCTCCACACAAAAATCTCCCCAAAATTCTGATTTTCTCTCACCAAAATTATCCAAAACCTTAAGTATATACTTAACTCTAATCTTATTATTAACTCTAATCTTATTATTAACTCTAATCATGTGAGGGGTAGTTTAGTATTTAAAAAAGTTGGAAAACTAAAGGGGTCTCAAAAATTACTAGGGGGAGTGACAAAACAAGGGCTTGCATACTTTCTCAAGGGCTCAAAGCAAGTTTCCTCATTAGTTGTAATGTAAAGTCAGGCCCATTAGTAACTAAGTATGCAGAGAACGTGTTTTTTTTGTTATAATTATATTTTTAATTAATTTGTTAACCTTGTAGTAGTGTTTGCATGTTGAGTGACATCTGGGTTAAGTGGTGGCTTAGTTAGTTAGTTGTTTTGACCAAAATTATTTTGATAAAGAGAGGAAGAAGATAAGGGCCTGTTTGGTTCAGTTTTTAAAAATTGTTTTCTAAAATCATTTTTAACTGCTCTCAAAACATGCCCTTTTTCCTTGTTTTCATTTTCTTTTAAACTGAAAATGGTGTTTGGTATGTTACTTAAAAACTTAAAAACTGTTTCTGAAAACTATTCTCCAAGTACAGATGTAACCAAGAGTTCATATACTATTACAACGTACACATTATTCATGTTGTTGTACACTAGTAATGGTAATATATATCTTGAGACTTGAGTGTTCCCTGTCAAGTATTTCATAACTTAAATCAAGTAAAGGTGCTCATTTTGGCATTTTCTCAAACACCTTCAGGGCATTTTGAAACAGAACAACTACCGAACATGTGAAAGAGAGTTTTAACAACATTATAGAGTGGTAGTAGGCTAGTAGCAACGATAGGCTATAGGGAGAGGGAGGAGAGGAAGCTACGTGAAAAGAAAGGAGGGAGACATGTCGATTGATTGCAAGGGTAAATAAGAATCAAAGAAAGAGGGAAAGAATGAAAAAAAACGAAAACAGCGAAAACGATATTTTTTCGTTTTCTGTTTTTAGTTTAAATTTGTTTCTGTTTTTAAAAACTGATTTTGAAAACAAATCTTTACCAAACTTGTTTTCGACTGTTTTCTATTTTCAGCGTTTTATAAAACAGAAAACTGTTTTTAAAATACAAACCAAACAGGCCCTAAGTCACTTAATTATGTGAGGAATAGGGGTGCACAACGGTCGGTCGGTTGCGGTTTTTGCCAAAACCGACCACCGAACTGCCATAGTCGGTTTTATGAATTTATAAACTGCCACCGACCGACCTTGGCATCGGTTCGGTTTAAAACCGTTCCGACTCGGTGATCGGTTTTGACAGTCGGTTCTAAAAAAAACTGGTACTCATTCAATATAAAAAAAAAAAAAAAAATCTTAGATCCAGAAATGTGTTACATTGCTTTGTATTCATTTAGTATATTACATAAAATTAGCTTACTGATAACAATTCAATAAACCATCAATCTCATGAATTAAAGAATCAAGATACATATGTAACATATCGTTAGACACAATTAGGATTTGGTGAGAAAGATCTTGAATTCCTTATTCCATATACACACTTCTCTGCAAATAAGAGAATAATCACAAATTAGGATTTGGTCAGTAAATTTGATTGATATAATAGAATTAATTAAACATAATTAAAATTAAATAATCGAATTATCACAACAAAATTAAGAACCAAGAACTAATTATCACTAAGACTGGCTCTTATTGTTTATTAAAAAAGAGTAAAGAATGAACTTTTCATTATTAAGGAACAAGAAGAAGAAAGGGTCGAATAAATTGTTGTTGTTGTTGTTGGAGAAAATCAAGAAGGTGTTGTGATGAATCTGATGATAGCGTGGTAGTTGTTCGTGGTGATGGAGGTGGTGGATGGCGGCGGCTGTACTGGTGAGGGAATAGAGAACAGATAAGAGGAGAAGATAAAGAGAACAGGAAGAAAAAGGAGAAGAGGAGGTGGTGGTGATGGTTACTTGTGATGATTGAGGTGGTGGATCAGTAGATGTACTGGTCGTGGAGATGGAAGGGGTGGTGAGGCTGCCGCAGAGGGAGAGAGGTCGAGGGAAGAAAAGAAGAAAAGAAATTTAGGGTAGGAGAAATTAGGGATACAGTAGATATATATATAGTGAGATGGACGGCTGGGATATGTTTGATCAATGGTTTATCTTGGTCGGTTATTGGGCGGTCGGTTCGGTCGGCCAGGACCCTAAAACTGCAGACCGACCGTTGGATCATCGGTTTTGAATATTAAAACTGCCACCGACCGTTGGATCATCGGTTCGGTTGCGGTTTGGGCGGTTTTCTTCGGTTTTCGGTCGGTCTAGCGGTTATGGGCGGTTCTTGTGCAGCCCTAGTGAGGAATGAGTGAGGAAGAGAGAATGGATATGGTTAAACTATGTTAAGAGACATAATTTACTAGAAATGAAATAGACGGCTGTAGAAATTGGGTTGTGGTAGGTGATGGATTAGCACAACTTCAGTGATGGAGATGATGATAGATAATTTAATGATGCTGGTGGTGTTTAAGAGAGGGTGGTGTGTGATGAGATTAGCCATGGAGGTGAGTTGTATAGTTTGTTTTTGTATTTGTGACGTTATCGTCTTTTGACTTCATTTTTGAAGTACTCTTTCTATATTAAGTTAGTAGTTAGCTGTTAGTAGAGCTAAGGGAGTAGAATTAGTGATCCTTTTGCTGATATGTTCGCGGTTCCTCAATATTACGGGCATGGACTGCCCGATATATAGACCTATTATGCTATGAGGACTTCCTCATGTTTGCCGGTATGGAATGGTGCCGAGACACGGGCTTTCCTGTTAGTATTATTACTTTTATTATCTAGAAGACTTGTTAACATGATGGTGCATACGTTTCCGCCGATTTCATCGAACTTGCATTGTTTTCCGAATCATTTTAGTGTTGCTTGAAAGTTAGTTATTCTTTTCTACTGAGCACCCTTTCGAGGATGATGTGCTCACTATTTTCCCACTTCAGTTTCAGATAGTAGGTACGGTTGTGCTCAGAAGACGCGTTGGGCTGAAGTTTTCTTTACTTTTGCTTATATTTGGTTGTATTTATTACGTATTCTTGTTGAAAACCAACACACTATTGTATAATGTATCATTTGAGAGGTATTTCGTTATCTATTTCCAGAGAGGGTTATAGTTTTGGGTTGATTTTCATTCTAAATCTGTAAATAGGTGCTTTAATAGAGGATTTAGATTCCTAATGCCTCGTAGCTTAGAGTCTGCGCTTAGGATTGTAAGGAGGTGGTTCAGGCGAGGCGTTACACGCACGCCTCGTACTACCAATCCCGGAGATCTCAGGAAGATCCCTTGAAACCGATCCGGCATTAAAAGACATCACCTTTACTAAGGAAGTTATGGTGGAAGAAGAATGTCACAATCGAGCTCTGTACGCTACATATCCAGAAAGCTGAATTCAAACGGGCCCTCATAGCTACCGGAGCTGCGGTCACCGTCATCCTCATCAAGACTCTTAAAGCGGCAAAGATTCTGCAACACAAGATCGTCCGCCATCCCATCATAATGGAAGATTTTGAAGGTAACAAAACCAACGCTTACAAACATATTCATTTCGTAGGGTCAATTCTTGCAAAAGTCAAATTTCGCGTAATCGAGAAAGAGCCAGAGTACCACATAATATTGGGACGTCCACGGCTCCATGAGAACAAGATGCTCTCGTCGATTTATCACCAATCTATGAAAGCAGTATCGGATGAGAAGATTATTCAGATAGCAGCGTCATCCTCCTCTTACTCATCGGTATACGACACCGAACTGTTTGAATCTTAAGATGAAGCTCCAAACAAAATTTACACGACACCACTACCCGATTGGATGTCAGTAATGGAGTTGGATAAGCAGGAGACATCTTTTCCACGGGATTCCTCATTGTCATAACTATCCCTTTTATCACGATCATCGAGGAAGTTTCAGCGATCGAAGAACTAGCTTAATGTCATCTCATGAAAGACAACAATTTCGTAACCACTTACGATGCAGAAGGAAGGGTCATCTACCACAGGCGGAAATGTTAGCAATTAGCAGAGGAAATTGAAGACATGCTTCCCTGCACAGGAGGATACCATCACAATGAAGAATCACCGGAAGATGAAGTGCGAAAAGCCTCACCGCAATTATTACATGGCACCGACTCGACCATACGCGCCCTTGAGACGGTGAATGTTGGAACATAAGAAATCTGAGACCTATCTCCGTCAGTTCGATTCTGTCACCACAAAGAAGATGTCCACGACAGTCGAGTTTCCCGTCACCTTATCAGCAAACAATCTGGAGTATCACCATCAGTTGGTATTATCAGTAAAGTAAATAAAGGCACAGCCATATAAACTCCTCAGTCCAGATGTTCCATCTGCACGTCAACTCCAACATCTCTCTCGGCAGAAGCTGCACAACGTAAGATGTGAAAAAGGAGGGGTACCGAAATACTACCAACTTTTCGTTTTGGCTCGTGAGTCTTATGGTTTAGGTTTAGACGATCTCAAAAATCAATATCCAAACCTAGATAACCGGAGTTGTGATCTTGGGGATCAACTCAACAAAGTTGGGACTTCGGAGTTAAACTCAGCGGTTATTGGATAACGTACTACTTGATGCTTTAATTATAAATCAGAGTTATAATGCGGAAAGTAAAAGCACACAAGACACCAGAGATTTTTTTAACGAGGAAACTGCCTTGCAGAAAAACCTCGGGACCTCGTCCAGTTTGAACACCGCCCAGTACAAACTGACTACAAACACTAGCCTACTATAAGACTTCGGTCTGGGATGTAGCAGAGACCAACTCAAGCCCTCCAAGCGAATTGGCTATTGTCGCCTTCCTTACGTCTCTAGATCCCCCACAGATCGTCACGCACTTGATTCCCCCAGCTGACGTCCTTTACATGCCTAGGAGTTGCTTTGACCGCTGTCAAAGGCTTGTGTCAGCAATACTGGTTTTGCAACCGTACTGTTGACGTATGGTGCAACTGTCCTCTATCAGTTTACCACACACAAGATGAATTCCTTCGGATTGTTAAATCCAGGTC
>JAJJMA010347036.1:0-13094 GCA_023529015.1 Papaver nudicaule
TGCCTGATTGACCTCTCTAACATAAGAGTTACATGCTCAAACTCAATATATAAAAAACTTCCATAGTAGAGAAAATCTCCATATGTATCTGATTATCCATATATATAGGGATTCTCATAAAGATATGGATGTTTATGCATCCATACCATAGGAGTTGGCCTAAGGAAGGAGGGATGCAAAAAAAATTAGAAGGGAGGTAGAGACGACCAAATATTTAGTTTGGGCCATCAAAGTTTCAACATACAAGCCCATAGCATGTTAGAGCAACAAAATTTGTCCAATATTGTCCACCCTGTGCTAGGCATAGGTTGACGGGCTTTAGAGCCGGACCTGCCCCCGGAAAATCGCCTTGGTGAACGCAAAGATTCAAAGATGAGAAATACTTAAGCCACCACTGGTTTCCCGTTTAGGAGGAGCCCATGAAACAGGTATGCTTCAAGTGGTCAATTCCAACCTAGTTTTCAATTTGCCAATTACGATCCAAAACATACCTCGTGAGTTAAAATTTGACATCGGTGTTTTCCTTTAGGCAACCAAAAATGTATTTCATTGGCAGGAAAAATTACTATGACCTTTTCTGCCATAAGCAGAAACCCAAGTATGTTAAGCATAGGGTCGTGCTTTGGCAAGAATTATTTTTCGGAAGTAATGTACCAGACAGAAACTTCTTGGATGAAATCAATAGGCATTTTTAGTGGTATGTGGAATATTCAGACATTCATGTATAAAAGCTATGTTTTCCGTGGGAATTGGGAGTGGAGTAGAAGACTGTTACCTTTTTAGTGTCTAGCTTTAGAGTTTGCAAGAAGTAGATAAAAAAGAGAAGTAAGTAGCTGTCAGTCAGGCCTTTTTGTCGGTAAGTATACGTGAGTGTTAGAGTTCCTCTTCATAGGTAAGTCATGCAAGATGACTATGCTAAATAGGTTGGTCATGCAATGCAACAGATCATATACCTATACAGATATATATAAACTGAAATAATTAGTATTCAAGATATCTTCCCTACATATATCAAACTAGGTGTACTCGTACGTCGTAACTCCATCTCCATGTTCTTCCTTTCGACTCCTTTTGTAATGGTTATCTTCCTTTTGATTCAAGTATTCAAGTATGAGACATTGGGGGAAACTGAAGTGCAGGTAATTTATCTTCTACAACCATTCCGCCAGCAATCACAGGCATTATGTCAACATGTTACTTGTTAATGATGGTTTAGTAGGTGAAGCATATCAAAAGGTTGATTTTTATTCTTTCAGTTTTTGCAGGATAAATGGAAGCCGAATTAATTGGGAGATATCTGCTTCAAAGGTTAAATATGACGACGTCGGACTTAAAAAAACACGAGCTCTTAGCAGACGACAAATACTTTGAGTTGAAAGATATGTACAATGGGAGAATTTTAAACCTGAAATTCCCAATCATCAATTTCCCAAGCTTTGCAAAGCTTGGAATCAACATTTCCTCCAACCAAATTTCATCGACACAGCATGCAGCGGTCCAGGAAACCCTGAGAGTCTGCATATCAAAAGGTTGATTTATTTTTTCTTTCAATTTTGCTCTTGGGTTTTTGAGGCGGCACTAAAAAGTGATGGGGAGTCTCTACCATATGGTCTTCATTTTTTTTATTTTTTTTTTCTGAAGGATATTGGAGGATGACCAAAATAATAAAATAATTTCAATAAAGAAATTGTGAAAATAAATCACTTGCATCGTTATTATTTGTCTTTCGTTTTTTTTTTTTAATTAAAATGGTGTTGATGACATTTTAGTTACCAATAGTCATTACAAGAACAAGATCCATCTTTGAAATGATGGAATCGGTTTCGATCCCTGACAACAATTTCTCTATTGAAAACCTTCGAAATCGTCTTTGTCGCGTTGTGACAATCACTGCAAACTCTGAGGTTCTTTGTTATCCTAATTGTAGTTCCAGGAGATGTTTTAATAAGACCAAAAGCAATGGCTAACTTCTCACTATGGTGAGAAATAGACAATTCTTTCTCATCTTCTTCTGCATCTAATCTTGCCTCTGCTACGTCTGGCACATAACCAGCTGACTTGATTCGCTTCATCATCTTCTCAACTGCATCATAAATCTCAACTGATTTAGGATGTGCACTGTCTTCTGCAAAAAACTCATGAAGCCCACCTTCAATCTCGATTGAACTACACCCTGGTGTTTTCTTGATCCCCTTCTCCCTCATCTCCCCCCTTATTCTGGTTGCATCTTCAAATCTGCCAACGGATGCGTAAACGTAAGATAACAGTATATAATCCCCACTATGCGCGGGCTCTAACTTAACCAATTGTCTTAAAGACTCTTCCCCCATTTCAACATTCTTGTGAACCTTACATGAGGCCAATAATGTTCTCCAGATGATGGCATTTGGTTCCATGGGCATGTTCTTTATGAACTGATAAGCTTCTTTAATGAATCCGCCTCGACCAAGAATGTCAACCATGCATCCATAATGCTCAATTCTTGGTTCAATACCATAATCTCGGTTCATGCTAACGAAAAATTCCCGACCTTCATTGATCAAACCTGCATGACTACAAGCAGATAAAACTCCAATGAAAGTAACATCATTTGGTTCAATGTTCCTTGTCCTCATTTGGGAGAAGTAATCAAGAGCTTTTCTTCCTTCCCCGTTACTTGCAAGCCCTCGGATTAATACAGTCCAAGACAACACATTTTTCACAGGCATCTTCTTGAACACATCAAGGGAATTCTGTATCGATCCACATTTTGCGTAAAAGTCCATTAAAGCAGTACCTAGAGTAACCGTAAGCTTTATTCTCTTCCTCTTCACAAAGAAATGACACCATTTTCCAATTTCAAAGGCACCCATAACAGCACAAGATGAAAGAACACTAACCATAGTAATCTCATTTGGTTCTACATTTTCCATTTGCATCTCCTGAAACAAATCCAACGCTTCCCTACATCGACTAGCTTGACTATAACCCGAAATCATAGCACTCCATGCAACAACATCTCTTCTCGGCAACTTATCAAATAAACTCCTCGCCACATCAATTTTACCACATTTTGCATACATATCAATAAGGGAAGTAATCAAATTCAAATTCCCAGTTAAACCATTTTCGACAATATAATCACTCAACCATTCTCCCAACTCCAAATTGCCTAATCTCCCACAAGCAGTCAGAACACTAATCATTGTAACCACATCAAACCCAACATCAGACTTCAACATCTCTTGAAACAACTCAATCACTTGTTCCCAGTAGGAACTTGCAGTATAGCCTGCAAACATGGAATTCCAAGTAACGACTCCTCTTTCTGGCATTTCATCGAACACCCTGCGAGCAATATCGATTTTCCCACAATTCGCATACATATGAATCAAAGTATTCTGAACAAACCCATAAGACCCAAACCCAGACTTCAAGATCTGACCTTGAACCTGCTCACCTTCTTTTAGTCCATGTAATTTGGAACAAGATTTCAAAATGCAGGAAAAAGTGAATTTATCAGGTTCTACACGATTCTCTTTCATTTGTTTGAATAATAGAATTGATTTTTCTGGGTTTCGATTCAAATTGAATCCTCTAATCAGAATGTTATAAGCCTCTGTTTGAGGCTCTTGAATCTGATTAAAAATGGCCAAGGCATAATCCATACTACTACCTGGAAGAACAATTGCAGTGGATTCGAGGAGGTTTTCTACTACTGAAGGGTTGAGTGTAAGACCGGTTTTGATTACATGAGTGTGGATTTGATTGATGTCTTTGATGGTTTTGCATCGTTCTAAAATTAGAGCTTTGGGGTTGTTTGGGAATTCGGAAATGCTTGTTATTGTGGGTAAGGTTTTGGCGGGCAGACTCAGAGAAGATAGAGTAACATTCATCTCCTCGATTTGTAAACTTCTCCAATGTTATGAAATGTGGCCAAGGATGGGTGCTTTTATAAATGGCTTTTCTTTGATTGCCTTTTATCCTTTTCAGAAGACAACTCAATCTGACTGACTGAGTGACTTAACAGTACTCCCTTTCTTTCGAAACTCTCCTTCCCTTCTCTAATGTGATGGACCGAAAATCACAGAAAGAATTGATTCTGAATGAGAACTCATAAGTACTATCAGGTCAGGTGGAGTCCCGAGTCAGTTAAGTGAGTTAACTCAGTTCCCGAACATATCACAATCCTATGTACCTCGGGAAACCAAGATTGTGTTTGTTTTTTACTGACTCGGCCACTGACTCCGCTTGAGTCAGATGTCAGACTGTTTGTTTTTTTATTTTGAGTCAGATCTGACTCGACCAATGATTCAGACCTAACCTCTGATTTTCAGACCCATTTGAGTCAGTGATTAAAACGTGACTGACTCAAAAAATGACTCGAAAAATGACAAAAATATGAGTCACTTGAGTCAGATCTGACTCAAAAAACAAACACATTGAGGCAGACCCAGTTGAGTCAATTGAATCGAATCAGATTCAGTCGAGTCAGATCCAATTTTAAAAAAACAAACATGGTGCAAGTCTCGAATGTGTGTTAACCGGAAATAGTAATTGTCTTCTATCAGGTTCTCTTTCTCACACTCTTCTCTTCTGTTCACTTAGTATCTGGTAGTTTCACATTATGTGGTTCCATGATTCCATCGGGAATTCACCGGGATAAATCATTTCTCACCACCGAAATTCGGAAACTTTAAAAATACCCAAAACTTGCTTGTTTTATCAAAAGGCCTGTTACGGCAATTCCTATGGATATGGCAGTTTGCATGGCCAGGTGGAGGGACAAACCTGTTTCGCCACTATGGAAACTCGTGCTCAACGGTCTAAGAAGAATCGAGCGGCGTGACCTACGCCGAGCGGCCTAGGTAAGACCGCCAGCGGCCTACCTTACGCTGCTCGGCCTAACCTACGTCGTTTCCAACGGCTCTATCTCTCCCTATAAATACCTTCTTCTTCTCCCCACTGTTTCCCTATAACTCTTTCTATGCTCTTCCTTGCTATTCTTTGACATTCTTTTTCTACATACCATGCTTCGTAACCTAAATTTCGCGAATCTATTAAAAAAATAAATAGAAGGAACAAAAGAGTTCCACCGGGTTTAGTTGATGCCCAGAATTGGAACCAAAATCCACAAGAATTCGATAATCCAGAAGTGTTGTCGGGTCCAAACCTAGTAGACAACCATGTATCCACGAACCTTGAAAGGAATAAATCAACTAAATTACGTGGGGGTATGACAGAATTAGCGCCTACGTATCTTAAACTTCCTGCAGCAGTAAAAAAACTGCCTAATGAGATATCCCAGGCGTGCATACTATGAGTTAGATTTAAGACGGGCCAATAATGCTCCTATTGAGGTTCTTTGCGAAAGGTGGTGGCCTACGACGCACACTTTTCATTTTAGTGACTTTGAGAGAGGTAACTTTGGTTTAATACTACATTTATTTTTTCGACCATATAAAATGAAATTATATTAAAACCATTATTTTAACAGGAATCACACCGCTTGATTTGTATTTTATTGGCGGCATTCCTGGTGGTACTGGTGATACTGTTCATGTTGATCAAGATAAGTGGAGTACCGACAATAAATGGCATGAACTTTTGCCAGGTTTTGCTACGTGCCCCGACAGCGTTATACCCCGAGGGCATAAAGGCTTCAAAGCTAATGGACTTTATGTCGCTGCTTTAAAGAAATGGTTGTTATACATTTTAAAAGATCATGTTGATCCAAATTTGTAACCCAAGATTGAAAGAGCTTTTTTGATGTGGTTTCTTGGACAGTTGTTTTTTTGCCAACGCCTCCACGAACACAAAGATTAGGTGGTTAGAAGCTTTTGAGAACCTCGAGGCCACCCCGAATTATGATTGGGGTTCATCTATTTTGGCTGAACTATATATAGCCTTGGATGTTACATCCATTGGCGGGACAACTTTCAATGGATATCATGGCCTATTAGAGCTCAACTTTCAATTTTTTTTTAAATGTTATGTTCTTATTTGTGTTTTTCGTATTTTCAGTATTGGTGGTATGTCAATTTCCGTATTGCGCTTCCCCATCTAGAAGACAATTCAAGAAGGTGGCCGATATTAACGTCGTATGTGAGGGGTAATTGGGCAAAGAACAACCCACCTTTAATGTTTTTTCAAAATCATCGTATGGTCTTAAAATTCATCAGATGACCAAATTCCATATAAATGTAGTCGAAACACCTTACGCTGACCGAAAATACCGAGAATGGTACCGTACACCAACGGCTAATGCCATCCGCAGGTATTCCAAGTGTAGAGTAATTTTTTGGAGTCCATGTAGTGAACGAGGTGTCTAGTACTTGGGAGAGAGATTGTTGCACTAGTTGGAGAATCGGTTATATAAAGCCATTAACCCGCCATGGTTGGAGGGTCATGTCCAGCGTAATACTTATGATACATTGAAAGCCAATGGTTGGACTTATTATGAAACACTTGTTAGAGAAGTTGAGAATGAGAAAGACTACTTAGACTGGTTCAGTGCGGTTGCAAAACCCACGATGGTATGGATAATTATCATGGGTACGGATTCGATTTGCTTGCACTTGCCCAGTTGATGAAGTCAACTTTTGTTGTTCCCCGCCACCCTCCTCCAGCAGAACCATGTACTATGACGTATACAACTGATGGGGCATCCTCATCACAAACTCTACCGGAAATTCGTTGGGAGATGCCTAGTATAACATCGGAGGGAGAGCATACCACCATTCCAATTGTTTCGATAGCCGAGGATCGTTTTTACCCTTACAACAATGTGGAGGCGAGTGTGGAACAGTTGAGGCAACAATGTAATGATTTTTGGTATCTAAATCAACAAATGCAAAGACTTCATGTACAGGAGGTGAGTAGTTGGAGGGAAGCGTATGCTTTTAATTTCAGCAATCCCCTGTCACAACATACCACACCAAGATCAAGTAGATCGGTGCACGACTTTCTTCATGAGAGATCTCCACATGACTCTGTTCATGAGAGATTTCAACATGACAATGTTCATGAGAGATCTCCTCGTTATTTGGCGGACACAGTAGTGGCGGAAACACAAGTACAACCGGGTTTTGTACAATCCTCACCTACCCTTATTCAGCCGACTCCTATAGGACCCTTCCGTGCGTGGAGCCAGAACCCGAACCCTTTCGAGGATGTCTACCGTGTTGTACCACCCCAGGAGGGTACTTATTTTTGGCAGGGTCAAGGGTTTACCACTCCTGGAGGTCCGTCTACTTGGCAGAACCCTTGCACCTGGCAGAACCCTACCGGTCCAGCTTGGCAGGGTATTTCTCCAAACGTGCATGGTCTTGGTGTCAGTATGATGCCTGGAGTTTCCCCGAACGTATATGGTCCTGGTGCTAGTATGATGGATCTATTTAGCTATTTCCTTGGACACAGTGGAGGGATGGGTGAGTATGCAACTGTGCGTACCCCAACCGGTATGCCTATGCCTGGTGTACCTGGTTTGGTTACTGGTTTGGCAACTCAACAGACTGACGATGATGAAAAACAAGCACCGAATGATCCATGTGACGAAGATGATGATTGAGAATGAAGTTTGTAGTGGGTTTTGAAAGTTGTTTGAGTGGGTTTGAGTAGGGTTTTGATGCTCCGTGTATAATGTTTTTGTATTTTTCCTTTTTTTGTTAATTTCATTTTCCTGTAATGACGTTGTAGTACGAAGCGGTTTTATCAATGTTTAATAACTTTTATTTGCGAATTTTATTAAACTACCTCATCATATTAAGGTGCGGAGAATTTATAACATTCTACCAGGGAATTTATTTAGCAAGAATCCAATTGAGAAAAGGTTAAACTCGATTATGGGAAGATTTTGGGAAGATTATGTAACCAATCTTTTTGCAAACCAAAACTAACGCCTTGGTATAGCGGGGCGTAAATTCTGAAACTAAGGCGTAACCTTGACTAATTGAGGCGTAACTACTAATTTACGGCTCAATTCGCTTTGAAAACCAAGGTGTAAATTCTTCTGTAACTGCAAAAAATAAACTCAATTCTTCGAATCTAACCTAAATATGTAATAAAAACATGATATAAAGGATGAGTTTTGTTCATAATGAGTACCTCATCCGCATAGATGGAGTAATATATATGTTATAACTTATTACCAAGGGATTTACAACGTTGGTGGTGGTGGTGGTAGCGGAGGTGGTGGTGGAGATTGTGTTGGCAGTAGTGGTGGTGGCGGTGAAAAGATAGAGAGAAACTTACACCTTGTTGATTAATTCAAAGTTAAACACTAAATGAGTGGTGGTGGTGGTTGTGGTGGTGTTGGTGGCGGCGCTGGTAGTAGTGGTGGTGGCGGCGCTGGTAGTGGTGGTGAAAACATGGAGTGGTTAAGCATAATCGAAACTTGATTAGTTCAAGTTTAAATATTAAATAAAGATAGACAAATTAATAAAAAATGGATATCGGGTTTCTATTTTTTCTGTGGGTAATTCTATTTTGTTTTGGACTGAAGCCCAAAAACAGTGCATCTGTTTTTTCCTCTACAAATCAAATTACATTTAGGAATGCCTCCAGTCTTGTTAGGCCCATGAGTTATAGAAATGGGCTTCAGCTATATGGCATCAAGTGAACTAGTTAACTAATTTGATGATTTTTGTATTAAAGGCCCAAATGGTTATCTTGCAATAATCCAAGAGAATCGCTTCTTTGATCCACTTGGCAGCTGGGTTGCACTGACACGGACGCGAAGACGCGGACACGACACGATATGGATGCGGACGCAGTAAGTTGTCAAAATCAACAGGACACGGACACATTATAAAATCAATGATATTTCATACTAAAATATAGATATTATGAACATGACATCTCAATAACGCTGTTAAATTGTCGATAAATCTAAATACATTAAATGAATGAGCATACATATGGGTATAATAATGTTTGTATTGAAAATTCTGGTATTATTAACAGATATTCGTATTAAATCATGTGTGACATATACATGCGACGTCACTGATGTGTCTGACGCGGAGAGTCGCACGTCCAAAAATCGACACGAGTCTGACGCGAACACGGTACTAAATTAGGCGTGTCCGTGCAACCCAGCTTGGCAGCATTGTCCCCCAAGATAATGTTGCATGTGACAGAGTAACCAAAACCAACTCCAATACGTGGGATAAAGTGTCGGCTAGCAGAAAATAACTAAACAAGAGAAGTACCATTTTGTTGGTCCTCTCTAACCCGACTCATATAAGGTATACCTTCTAGAGGAAAATCATACCTCATTTGATAAGGATGTCGCCTAGTTTTGAAGTGTTTAGAAACGTGTTTGTTCAATGAACTCGATTGGCCCATGTGAAAATACGTTTTTGAAATGAAAACCTCTCACTGCCGTGTAGTATTGGCCATTGGGTGCATATGAATCCTGGATCATGTAAGAGTTATAAATAGAGACCATTCACACACACTAAAGTTGGAGTGTTCAACCCCTCAATCTCCATTACCTTTAGAGCTTCTTGCATTACCTTTAACAACTACTCCATAAATTGCTTTTTAGTTTAATTTCTTCTATGATCTTGTTCATATTTTGCAGGATATGAGGCAGTGGTTGATGATGCCGCCGTGTGCTATTCAAAATTTGGGATGGGCGTCTCCGGTGGTTTTAGGTGCATATGCATCACAGTTGTTCGGTTTATATCTCGAGATAATTACGAAGAATCAAAATCAACAACAGATTCTATTAAAAGAACATTGCCGGCGTGCAGGCGGAAGGCAGGTACCAAATGAGAAGAAGGTATGCGTTAGCAGGCTCGTCGACATGCTTGAATTTACTAACGCAAAAATGAGAAACAATCTTCTGGCTGTATCCACAGAGTTTCTGGACCCCAAACACGACACCACCATCAGGAACAACTACACAGTAGATGGGTTCCAAAAGCTCTCCACCACCAGAAACGGTGGTTTGCCACCTAATTCCGTACACACAAGCAATGTTCGACTGCCACGTGCTCCCCAAAACTACTGTTTATCATGTAGCATTGGGCACAAGGAATGGCAAAATTCTCATTTCCACCATCGTGATATGCCATCTAGACTATTGCAAAGTAAGGAATTGTATCAAAGTATTTTCATCTCTAAGATTTCTGTTTGCAAATTGAAATCACTATAGGTTTTTAGAGCAATGGAAAACAAGGGACTATTGCAAAGTAAGGAATTGTATGATCAAAGTATCAGGTAATCTTTTTCACAATTGGTTTTGATCATTTTGATGGTTGGTCTTAGGGATTAGGCTTTGCAATAAACCAGAGTCAGATCTTTGTAAATCGAACACGCTAAGTTTCTTGGTTGGCAGACTGATTTTTGTGTTGTGTGCTCCAAATTTGAGCTTAGAGCAATATTGATGCAAAGCTAGCAGTTTATTTATTTTGGCGAAATAATGACCAGAGATGACTCTTCATGTCTGCTTTTCAAATTTCTTGTATCTGCACCCAGATATGGATAATAATTCTTAACAGACTGAGACTTGAGAACATGATATTCCCCAGCTCAAGCTGGCCATCCCGTCAGAGCTGACGAAAAAAAGTGACATGAGCTAACTCAACATATAGATATGAGCTTATTGTGTAAGAAAATAGTGCTTCCGTCCGAGAAAAAGTGATACGTAATTTCAAAAAGTGACATGTACGAACTATTAGAAGCCTGAGCTAACCAACCCAGATTCCTTCCCATAGCCATGCTAAACATTTTGCTGGTGCCCAATCATAATGGTAAAAATGACTCGAAAAAATCAAGTTCTTGTAAGATGGGTCACAGGGCGGAATTCATGACTTTTATCTATAGCGTCAGAAAGGACAGACCAGAGTAAATCTATGGGCATTCCTGTTATGCTGTTGATGGAAAATGGACTGGTAGTTGAGGCTAGGCAATTTTCAGACAGAGAGTGTGAAAGGCATAAATGGGCTTTACTTAATAGTACAATTTGATCATAGAAACATAACACTGTTGAGAAATTCACCAAAAATCATGTCTGCAACAACAAAAACTCCATTGTTGGAGTATGACCAAGCAGATTTGACAGTCTCACTGCCGCAATTTGGAGTTCAACAACACAAGCAGCAGCTACCCGTAACTTGAAGTGTACTCACAATATTTTCCATGTGGATGCCTCTTATGATGATAGTAGTGGTTGCTATGGAGTTGGTATCATACAATGGGTGAATAATAGTGTCTCTGACATCAGATGTTTTTCAGGATTCACCACAAGTTCAGACTGTGCCGAAGCCATCGCAATTGAAGGAGCAGTCGAATGGGCCAGAGAATTACAAATACAGGAAGTTCAAATTCAAAGTGACTGCAGCGGAGTAACTCGCTTTTTGGAGAGGACCTGTCAGCATTGCGGAGCCACTGTTTGATTAAAAGACAACAAGTACAGGTCAAAGTCAGTGCACAGAAATATGGAAAAGAAAAACATCCAACTCATACATGCACCATGAGACATATCATACAAATGAATTGATTGTGAACCAAGCAATTATTAAGCTTTACGTATAAAGCTGATACAATTAACACTGCACATTTCATATATGAGGTTAAAAGAGTTCATGCATGTGAGAAGACAAAGAATTCCAACCTGCACCTCTGACATACAGATAACACCATCAACCAAAAAGCGACAAATGCTTATAACAATCCAGTATTTGACCTATGAAATCAATCTCCTACAATAGAAAAGAGAAAAAGAAACACTAAGTTCATGGTACTGGGCGGTTATGGTAATCTTTGAAGGTTCCCAAGTCCCAACTCCCAACCATCTATAGGGGATGCATCTTCTTGTCAGAAGACTCAGAACTATTGTATAGCCCAGGCTTGCTAAAACAAAGTAAAATTAACACGTACGTATGGAGATGGTTGAAAGAGTCTAATATAGCTATCAGATAGATATAACATATTCGATTCATGTTTGTTTTTTGGGTAATTACAGTAACTATATGTTTCTAAATATAAGAAGGATCCTAAAAATATTTGCACAACATGAATGAGAATCCTGCAAAAATATTTTAAGATCATTGGTTTCAGAACTACAATGTACAATAGTAGCTTCGCAGAACAATACTTCGGGAAAAACCGGAGCCACGTATGAATCACGCACAAATTGATCCAAGATGTCAATTTTTTGGGTGGAAAGCGAACAAGAAGATTTACCTGACCAGTATCACTAAGCAATAGATCACCTTCTACTTCCCGCTCCAATGCAAGATCTATTGTCGGAAACAAACTTAAATCAATAAATGAAAATCGAGCACACACACATTGTATTTTACACAATTATATTTTGACTATTTCACATACTAAGCATGGAATCAGAGATGTCTAAACCAATCCACTGGTGTCCACTCTCAGTTAATGTTTCTCCACTTAGTCCAGAGCCACAACCTAAACAAACAAAAAAAAACACAAATTACGCAATCAACCTAATTCCAAACCTCAGCCATAAGCTAATTTGATTACTACTCCTGTATTCAATTAGAGTAATAATTCTGCATTTGAAAGTAAAACAGAACTAACCGATATCAAGCAGCAGCCGTGGAACATCATCCTCAGGCAATGCAAGAAGCTCCAACGCTCTCTCAGAAAGTTTGGCCTAGAAAATCCACTATAATTAGTAAACAAAATCAACCTAGGTTTCTGTTGAGGGATTATACCTGAATTTCAGTGATAAGAGAAGAAGAAGTATATGTTTACTAGAAAAATAGACAATCGACGATTTTTACTAGAAAAATACTAGTTTACCCGTGTAAAAGTACTTAAAATTCAACAAACAGAGTAACGTTAATTGAGCACCCATTTTTACTAGAAATATAAATTGAGATCGCATCATAAATCAGAACAAACACATGCTCTCTATGAAATACTAAACCAATTGTATTGTCATAATTCCTCCACTGGGGTTAATATAACATGCACATAGCATTTACTAAGTTGGCAATCCCTCATTCCCCTGTAGAGCCAATTAATTTTTCACATCTACTCAAATAAATCAGGAATTACTTAAATCTCAAAGCAAAATTCAGCTGCTCTATGCAATCTTCTAATCATCTCGACCAAAACCAATTTTTTGTGGA
>JAJJMA010347044.1:0-11051 GCA_023529015.1 Papaver nudicaule
TTCTGTGTGTGTTCTAGGTGTTCTGAACGCCTCTGCCTTGGAAGATATAGGAAGCCTCTATTTATAGGTTGAACTCACCCTGATCTCTCGACAGAGAAGGTGGGAGTCGTAGAAGAGTGGAGGAGTGGAGGACATGCGTTGGTTTCCGTAACTGCCTGAGTCATGTGGAACATGCCCACTCGCGCCATCTTCTCGTAACTGTCCACTATCTCCATCAGTTTCTTTCAACTGTCGTAGACCGCCAGACCAATACCCCTAAAGTTATCCCCCCGTGTGACATTTTGATATCTCGAGTGAGTGATACGCGGATATTGCGTAGTTGAGTTGAGTAAAGTAGGGTTGTACGACTGATTGTCGTGACCAACATGATGTAGTGTCTCCTGGACACAAGTATGGGAGTGGCCTTGATCTTTGGCCAAGGCCACAAGTGCTTGATTGCGCTTTGGCGCTAGTTATGGTGGCGCCATGGCTCATGGCGCCACGGCCTTGGCCTTTGGCCAAGGTCAGTTTGGAACGCGTCTTTGGCGCTAGTTATGGTGGCGCCAGGGCTCATGGTGCCACGGACTTGGCCTTTGGCCAAGGTCAGTTTGGAACGCGTCTTTGGCGCTATTTGTGGAGGCGCCATGGCTCATGGCGCCACGGCCTTGGCCTTTGGCCAAGGCCCTCTTGTTGTGGCGCCATGGATTATGGCGCCACGGTCTTGGCCTTTGGCCAAGGCCAAGTAGGTTTGTGGCGTTTTACGCCATGGCCTTGGCCTCTTGGCCAAGGCTGATTTTTGTGAATCCATGGTGGCTCATGGTTTGTGGTGCTAGGCTATGTGGCGTTTGTGGCTTTGGCATCTGGCCAAGGTCGACTTTGGGGCAGCCTGTGCCTTAGTCGCGGTGTGAGTGCTTATGCTACAACACACTTGAGGTGATGGCGTGTTTATCCATGGTATGCTAGACCTTCCTGAACTTGGGATTAGGTCCGCTTAGGCCTATTTAGGCTGGTGTATGCTTCTCAGAGAGCTCTGGACCGGCCTGGAGCTTCAATATTCCTGAGGTTTGCACCGAGACTCGTATGTTGAGTCGTATTTAAGAG
Source organism: Papaver nudicaule (assembly GCA_023529015.1). NCBI lineage: Eukaryota > Viridiplantae > Streptophyta > Magnoliopsida > Ranunculales > Papaveraceae > Papaver > Papaver nudicaule. The sequence continues at coordinate 1,081 of JAJJMA010347044.1, forward strand.
GAAATCCATGAGGATGAGTCTCTGTTGATTCTTCACCGTGTACCATCAAGTGGCCTGACTCTGGGCAGATCAATGGGTTTAATATGTTGGTGAGATCATTAGTACTGCTCTATGATATTACCCTCCCCACCAGAGTTATAAGAGAGAGCTCATAGAGAGTTTATTTGGCTCATGGAATGGGTTGCACTCCGAGCTATGGAGATGAGCCTGAATAGGCGATTGCCTTAAATAAGACATGGTTTCGAGAGTGTTTTGACAATCTTGTCCCTCTCTCATTTTTTCACCATCTACAGTATTTTTTTTTTTGTTTTTTGTTATGATAATTTAGTACAATCACACGTTACATGTCATGGGTTTTCTTCTGTGTTAAAGAACTAGTTTCGCTGTTATCATGGGTTGCTTTCAAGTTATATCTTTCAACGAGTATGTACTACGTATTTGTGTTCTTTACAAGGGCTTCCTTGAATGAAAAAGCAGGGCTAAGCTCATATTCCTACATATGTTGTACTTTCAGATACACGGTCATGGCGGATGTTGAAGAAAACTCAGATCATGAAATTGGATCTGGAAGTGAAAATGACAAGTACAATGGGAATAATTGCGATTCTGAAGAAGAAGAAGAAAAGGAAGATTCTGAAGAAGAAGATTCCGAAGAAGAAGAAAAAAAAGAAGATTCTGAAGAAGAAAAAAAAGAAGAAAAGAAGAAGAAGAAGAAGAAGAAGAAGAAGAAGAAGAAGAAGAAGAAGAATAAATGGATTTAGATGCTACTCCACACAAAGCTGCACAATTGGATGAACCCTTTGAGGAATACGAATTCTATGATGATATGAACGGTAATGCTTGTAATATTGTCCTGGTTTGTTTTAATTGTCCATAAATCATGTTTCATAATTTGTTTCTGCTATATATTTACAGATACCGTGATCCAAGAAGATGAATTGATTATGTTTGATGAGGACTTAGATGAACTAAGACCAAGTGATATGCAAGATGAACCAGAAGTAGAAACTGCAGTATTTGAAACTCAGAGTATACAAGCAGAGCAAAGTCCGGATGTTAAGGAGGACAAAAAAGCCAGGGGAAGGACAAGGCTTAAAAAACTCCACCAAGATTTTAAAGAAGGTCACGCGAAAAGAAGAGAGTTGGACTTCGATGAACTTCGTAGACCAGTCGGTGATCATAGTACAGAATTTGGAAGTTTTCTTGGCGACTTGGTCAGGAAAAGATGTGGTCTTAAATATACTTGCTGGCGTGAAGTAAAAAAGGAGAAAAAAGATTACTTGTGGGAAAAAGTAAAGGTATGCAGCTAGTTATATTCATATCCAAGGTTATCGCTATCTTTATTCATCGTTTATACTGTGTACCTGTTACTAATTTTCCATTGAATGTTATGGTAACTTTATTACATAGTCGACGAATCGATGAAGCGCCGGATTATGTCTAAACTCGCTGCGCAACTTCGGGACTTCAAAAGAAAATTAGCCGACAAATATACACTTCCATTTAAGGATGACCCAAAAGAACTACGTAAAGTCCCCAAACAGTATAATCTTATAATAAACCAAAAATGCTGGGATGCGTTTGTGACATACAAACTTTCAGATGCTTTCAAGGTTAGAGAATGCACTTTCATTTTTTTTTCTTCATCGTTTTTATGTTTATTATTTCCTAGTCCAACATATTGACAAAGATTCGTTTGTATGTGCTGCAAGGAAAAATCCAAAAAAGCAAAAAAGTCAATATCTCATTCCAAATACCCACATAAGCTTGGACGAGGAGGATACACTGGCTTGGCAAAGAAATTGGTAATCATACTTCACACTTTTAAAGTTAAAAACTGGCAATATTTGTGTTCAATTAACCTATGTTTCATTTTTTGTTGTATGGGTCTCACATATGCAACAACTCGTAAAGGTAGAGGGACTCGACCCTCTACGAAACTGTCGTATTATACACTTTGCTGCATTGTTGCTGCATTACATGCTTTTGAATTGACCTGCTGTTTAACATTTGATGTCATAACTACAACTAAAAGATAGCATAGTTACCGCTGACCAACTTTCCGACCGGTCTTTGATGTGGGAGCTGGGACGCCGATTTAGGGGCACGGCTGAAATCAAACATACTGAAGAATACCCCACTTCCCAATTGATAATGTTTTTTTCGTCGAAGTAAATGCGCAATGTTCAAACCAGAATTTAAGCTAAATTTTTCAACTCTATATTGGGCACAGGAGCATTATCGAAATCAGATTAAACAGGGAACTATACAGGTTCCTCCGCATCAGGATGCCGTGACACTCGCGATCGGAGTGGATAAAGGCGGGCGTGTCAAAGGGGCCGGCTTTGGAGTGTGCCCGAGCATGTTCTGGAATGCTGACAAGCGGAAAAGGCAACCCGTGAAATCTACCGCCGATCAACTGAGGAAACAGGTGGAATCTAAGGATGCACTAATAACCCAGTTGGTAATGTCGCTGAAGTCGTTAGCATCAAACCTCGCTGCTCAAGGAATACCAGTACCACCCATTGCTTCCGAATTGATCAGAAATCATGGACCAAAAGTAAGTTAACTGATCCATTAGATGGTATGCGAATGAGATTATATTTACTTTGTCAATGATTTGGCACGCAGTATCTAAAATTTCATCACATCGTTCAACTTCACGCTTCAGGAAAGTTCGACAAGTCTCCCGTTGTCTTCACCATGAAGTGATGGACTTGGAAAACAGATTCATCTATCTGAGGATGCGATGCATTCAACTGAAAAATCCTCAAGAAAGCAACTTGAATCTGAACAACTGTTCGCTTCTTCAAATAAGAAACGGTCTGCTACAACTGGGAAAGGCCCTTCAACTAAGAAACCTTCTGCTCCACCTAAGAAAGGCCCTCCTAGTCAAGATCTTGTGACCGTTAGCCCCAAGTCCGTACTATCTAAACAGAAGTCTCCGACTCCTCCATATACTCGGGAATCTAACAGTTCAGCAACTAGACAAGGCGATATAGGATTAGGAAAAGTAATATACATTATCTTATTCCAGGCATTTAAATTTATATTTTGTTTTGTATGTTCTCTTTATGATGTTCGTATGCCATGTATTTATGTAGGGCATAAAATGTGAACTTTGGTCTCGCTATAGGGAAAACATCGTTGCTAGAGGTACAGCTTTTCTGTCTGATGACAAAAATGTGAAAGTGCATGGAGTGGAAGTGAAGATCGCTTGCTTCAGAGTCCATGTTACTGAAGTACTGGATGAAAATCTCACAGTACCGATACCCTGCTCAGAGATTAAAACGTTAGGTGAGGCTAGAGGTAGTTTCATCCCTTGGCCCAAAGCTGAAACCGCATTTCTTCAGAAACCTCAGGTTAGTTGCTTTGCTTGGCTTCTTTGTTCCATCGAATAATTTTCTACATCAATCTGCCTCATCCAGCTTGTACTCAGAAGTATATTAGACATAGATATGTTGAATCAAACCCACAGTAGCTTAGGTAACTAATATATGCTGTCAACCCTATAAATCTCGAACGCTTACAAATGATTTTAGCTGTGTCCTCGTAGGACCAGTGTACGTGAATCCTAAATATTACTGATTAGGCGACTCTACAAAAATTGCGTTCGTTAACCAAATTTTCTGCAACAGATTGAAAATTCTAAAGAAGCAGATTCAGCTACTCGAATGGAATCTCAAAGTGTACAGGGTGCAAAATGCAGCATTTTCTTAGACACTAGGGCAGACGTTCTCGCCAGAGGAAAAGCTTACGGGATTGAGGGGAAATGGAAACTGAATGGATCACAGTCACCGGTTCGATGCTACAAGATCTTCGTGTCGGAAATAGTAAATGGAAAACACTGTTTAGCCATTCCACACAGGAATATTGAGACTCTAGATGATGCTCGTGGAAAGTATATTCTTTGGCCCCAAAGCTACACCCAACTTTTATCTCCTGAGGTTAGTTGTAATGCGTTATGTTTTCTTTGTTCGCTGAATGTTTCTTTACATAAATCAGAGACACAGATGCTAGTGTGAATTAGAGTACCTAATAAGTAGAGATATGTGGAACCTGTTTGATATAGTTGTACAATCATTTTTCCTATTTATTCAGATGGCCAGCCAATCCACATTGGATTTGGGAATACATATTACAAGAATCCTAACCACCTTAAAAAAAAATGCAGCAGGTACCTAAACGAAATGATGTGCTGCAGAAAGAGAGTCAAAAAGCTGATCAACTTGAGAATGGTTCTCATAGTACAAAATCCCAATCTGGGCCACCAGAGAAGACTAAGAAAAAGGTACACAATTCATTCTAACTTACTGTTACATTGTTGGAGAATTACTTTTCCTGCTTCTTCTCATGACCAATGAGTCCATGTCGGGTTCGAATATATGCTACATTGATCCTAAGCATTACCCTCTTGCTGCAGGTTACAAAAACTGGTGTGCTGCAAAAAGATAGCCAGGAAGCAGGAGATCGACTAGCTGGAACCGGTTCTCGGGGTACAATATCTCAATCTGGGCAACCAAAGTAGGCAGTCAAAGTAGTTGGAGTACCAAGGATTTCTGAGATTTCGCCAACTCAACAGAAATTGGTATTTGTTATTTTGATTAAATATATACATATTTTTATTATTATAATGTTCATATGCCATATATTTCTGCAGGGTAAAGAGTGCAGAATTTATGGAGATTCTAATGAGAACCCTGTTGCTAGAGGTAGAGCCTTTAAATCACCAGGAAAACATCATTATTTGAAACAGGTGCAGATGTTGACTGCTTTGCGGTCGAGATCGAAGAAGTATTCGATGGAAACTACAGTTTACCTGTACAAGCTGAAAATTTTGTGAAATTAAAAAGTGCTGAGGGCTCAGTCATTCCTTGGCCAAAGTCTTTGACTTTTGGTGTTAAGGTTGGTTGCTTAGCTTGTTTGCTTTACTCTTGAAAACATTTCTTTAATAGTTATTCTATCTAGGTTCATGCTGATAAGGATATGAGGGCCTTATGCACAAAAATAAAGATGAACCAAGAATGATTGTGAAATTACAGAACTCAAGATATGAGGTTACCTAATTGATTATGACTCAGTTAAGCTGTGTGCAGCCTTCATTATAATTTGGTACATTTACATTGTTGGAAAATAATTTTATCCTTGTCTTCGCATGACCAACGAATTCACGTTGGATATGCATGAATCCTGAATATTACTCTCTTGCTGCAGGAAACTTCAGAGTCTTCTCCAAAAAATCTAAAAGAGCACGGATTACCTGTTAAACATACTGACAAGCTTATTTCTGCGGAGCTAAAAGAAGATGACCAAAGAAAAGTGGATCTACCAAAAGACCATGAGATACAACAATCAGCAGCCAAAACAGCATGTCGAGAGTCGACGAGAAACACAAGTACATACTGTGACTGCAAAGGAAAATATCCCAAAGGGGACCAGCAAGAGGGCCATGACAGAATATCAAATTCCAGATGGTAGCCAGAGGTGTACCAGGAACCAAGGCAAGAGGCATCAACAAAATTGTAGTCCACTGGATGTGGAGAACCCAGCATCTAAAAAACAAAATAAAATACGACAAACGCAATAATGTTTTAGATAGATGGTGAGCAAACTTTGATAGCAAAGTCCAAACATTTTCTCTTGCAAGCTTTTATTAGAACATAGTTAAGACATTTTCTTTTTGCATATCATGACAGCAATAAAAATGATTGTGTTCTAATTTACATTTGTGTAAATGACCCGTACGGGTCCGTTTGGGTTCGGGTTCGGGTTATGAGATCAAGTCTCTTACCCAAGCCGGCACCCGGAAAAATGGGCATATAAATGAACGACCATTAGATGCATCTTAACGGCCATAAATTCATCAAATTGAACGGCCTTAAATGCATCTAAATTGACGGTAAAAAATCCATCGAATAAGATAAAAATGGTAATAATTGAACGCTGAGGTTCCATCACACTAATACAATTGAACGGTTCCTAGTAGAACACGTGGACGGCTAGGAACACATCCTTTTTTACGGCTGAGAATCCATCATTTATCCTCAAAATTCGAACGAGATGAACGGTGCCCACAGCTACACGTGGATGGTGGTAGATCAAATATTAACGGTATCCATGGATACACGTGGATGGTGTAAGATCAAATATTAACGGTATCCCTGGTTACACATGGATGGTGACAGATCAAATATGAAGGGTGAGAGATGCACCAGAGATTGCACTCGATCGCGTGGCTAAATAAATACTTTGCGTGTCTTAAGTGCAGTAATAAGCCACGTGAGAAGCAATTTCACGAGGCTAAAGGGCAGCAACAGCCACATGAGAAGCAAGTTCACGAGTCTAAAGGGTAACAACATCCACATGAGAAGCAAGTTCACGAGTCTAAAGGGTAGCAACATCAACATGACTTCGAACAACACTTGGGAAAAGCTTCGGCACCATGGCGGCTTTGTCACGCGAATTATAGCCGAAAGCCACACGAAATTTCGCGTTGCGGAAAAGGTAGTCAAAAAACACGCGATTTCTTGTCACACGACGAGCATTTGTGTTTGGCGTGACCTAAACCATACGGCAACGCCAATCTGGCGTGACATCATACCAGATTTGTACTAGTGACAGGATCAAATCTATTTATTCATCACCAGGGACAAGTTCAAGCACCTCTTGGAGCTACCAAAGCCACCCCCGAACCAACCTCAGCCGAAGGAGGAGCCAAAACACGAGGCATATGTCATAACAATTGATCGAAACATCCCGAGGTTTAGCGACTGCAACTCCATAGTCCACGCAGACACCTGTAGGCGAGGCCCCGAAGGAATCCAGACAGACCGAATTCACAAAAGAGACTGTGAGGGAACGGAAATATTCAGTGTAGCAATGAAAGGACATATCGAGGAGTGGAAGAAACAACCAATTTTCTTTTCTGCGGCGGACATACCTAATGAAGGAAGATCGCACAATGATCCCCTAGTCATTACATTGCACATCGAGAAGACAGCTATGTCAAGGATACTGGTAGACCCAGAATGCTCCGTAGATATACTATTTGGGCGAACGTACGATAAGCTGCTCGGAAAGAACATTGCCTTGGTACCCTCTTCGTATAACATCTATGGATTCAATGGGAATCCCTCGACACCACGAGGAGACCTATCATTAATAATCCATGTGGGGTGTCTGAAATGACCAACATCATTCTGTGTGGTCGATATAGAATCCCCTTACAATGATATTGTGGGAAGACCTTGGTTGCACAGCATCATGGGTGTAGCCTCCACGCTACATCGAAAAATCAGATTCCCTACTCCACTTGGGATTGCAGAGATACCTGGTGACCCTACCGAAGCTCGTATGTACAACGAGATAGATGTCCAAGCAAGAGAAGGAAGCCAGGATTGCCCGAAACAGGCCAAGCACCCAAAAATTACGGATGTCAACATAAAGGAATTCATAGCTGAAGTCGAAGCAGGGATAGCAGACATGGCCATAAAAAATACCACAACCTACAAGCAAGGCACCCGACTTACCAACAAGGGGAAAGATCATTGCCTTAACAGGGAACAGTTCCTCGTCGCAACTAGTAGCATCCAAACTCCGAATGAATCGTCAAGCCTGGACAACGAAGGCAAAAACACGCCACATGAACGATTCTGGGCCGGGCCCTATGTAATCGAGAAAGCGCTCGGAAACAACACATACAACTTAATTAACCTCGAGGGTCAAAATCTAAGCACCCCAGTCGAGGGAAAGAACTTGAAGCATGTTAATTAAGACATCTTTATGTAAACAACACGTAAGAAATTGGTATCCAATAAACGAAGAAGCTTGATCTATCTAAAGTTGCATTCTTCGATGCATTTTATTTTCAAACTCCAGATCCTACCAGAACGGGTAAAAAACCCAATCTGGGTAGGCACACTTACAAAGGCTTTAACGCCACAAAAACAAAACTGGTCACGACGCCATCTCCCCTAATGCCTCGTCGCAAAATAAAAGGCTCTAACGCCAAGGCCTAGACGCCAAAACATAAAAAGACCTCGAATAGCAGGCACAGAGCTGATGTTCATATAAGCCGTAAGGGCCCTACGAGCTATATGACACAGTCCTCTACCCACAAGACACCCCGTTAGCGGTGGATACTTTGTCTCTAGGCTACATAAGCTAATAATACATTTGGACCCACTACCACACGACCACGATGACCTATCTTTTCTGAGGCGTCGAGGGGACGATAAATGGGATTAACATATACCTTTAAAGATGGATGGAACCCCGAGGCAGCTAATTCGCCCTCATCCATGGGAATGGCAGGCGAATTACGTAGCCGAAGGACCTCCTCCAAAAAACTAAAACATAGCCTCGAGGAGGGGCTAACGAGAAATAGATGGGTCGAATTCTAGGCCGCGACAGGAGAATAGTACCATGTCTAAGCTCCAGCCTTGACCGGCACTCCCCCATCGAGTTACTTTATTATCGAAGTGCAAGCATAGCTGCTACCCATCATAAGTTCCTAACTTTACTTGGGGCAAATGGATTATCAGAACACCACCATGTTCTCTCGGAGGATACCTTGTATCCTTGATAACCACTTAGTATACCTAGGCAAAACGGGTACCTATGGCCTCGATAGCCTTTGTTTGCTTTAAAACAGGAAAGTAGCTAAAAGCCTTTGGGAAGGGTGATCCGTAAGCCCCCACTAGCTTGGTTTACTATCTCCCACGTCGAAGTAAGCCCTGGAGTTGCACCTCGAGTACCCTTAGGAGCCTAGAATATTGCAACAACAACTTCGTACTTACCCGCGAAGATCTCAGCACACATACAAATTAAAAGGGAAAATAAAACTCCAATCAAGCAACAAAGGCCTCTTCATAGACAGTCAATACAGCTTACAAGCACAAAAATGGGAAAATGCCAAGTACAAGAATTCTTGCATCAGAAAACAAAAAGGAAAAAGCAAAAGCTTCGCTGCTACAACATGGGAGAAACTTCATTAGATAGCACAATGCGACGAGGGGAGGGATCTCCAAAACTTCCATGTCATCCCAAAGCCTTTTTTCAACCTCCAGATCCTCTTTATAAGTTCGAAAGCCAGAGTGATCTTGTCTTGAAGGAGTGAGTTCCCTAATGGGCTCAGACTCACTTTCGCTCTCCTCACTGTACGCGGCCGAGGATTCTTGAAACAAATAGTTGTTCCCTTTATCGAAGTTAACACCCACACAACCACCAGTGCTCGGCACTTCGGCGTCACCAAGATCCTGTGCGGCATTATCAGCAGGATCGCCAGTTTTAACTAAAACATCATCCTTCGGATCATCATGGGGATTGTTCTTCGGATCATCCTTCGAACCATCCTTTGGAACATCCTTCGAGCCACCCTTGGGATCGTCTTTCGGGTCATCCTTCGAATCACCATCGGAACCATCCTTAGAATCACCTTCGGAGTTCCCCTTGGGATGACCTTCGGAGTCACCTGAGTGGCCATCATCCGAACTACCATCGCTATCACCTTCATCATCATCAGGACCTTTGTCTTCAGGAATCCTCCCAAGCAGCCCTCTCTTTCGCGCTTCATCCCTAGCTAACCTTACAAACACCTCTTGAGGAAGCAAGTATTCGTCGCCTTGAAGTATCGCGTCAGCATCCCTTGCACCGACAGCCCCATAGGTAGGAGGTTCAATGTCGATAGCTATAAAAAGAGACCGACCATGCATTCGACAGGCCCTGCTAGTAGCTAGGGAGGTAGTCAATGCAGATCGAGTAAGCAGTTCTTCGACAGCCCGTCCATGTCTTAACTGATGGTTGATGAGAGCAAAGCCAGTAACCATATTCCTAAGGTCCTGCTGACACTTGAGGCGAAAATTTCGTTCAGCAGTCATTTCCTCAACACTCCTCTGCACATCCTCCGACCGACGCTTACGTTCGAGCTCCATCTCTCGGGAAAACCTGTTCACATCAGCTGTTCGACGCCG
>JAJJMA010347070.1:0-12205 GCA_023529015.1 Papaver nudicaule
TGTTCTTTGTTTCCATATATGGTATGATTTGTAAGTCTTAGAGGTCGCCGTTGATATTTCAGTTGCTTTATCATACTATTCAGAGAAGTTATGCTCGCTATGTAGGATTTCCTCTTGATTCCCCTTTTGTTTCTCTATATATGGTATACCATGCAGCTTGTTATAATGATTCTCCTGTAGAATATTACTAAGATTAGGAAGTATAGGGCATTTTTAGTATACTATGGCGATAGATCTAGATTTTCAGTAGACATTTTTTTACTATTTATGGAAATCATGCATTGTTAAGTGCTTATTCTGGTCATAGACAAGGGTTGGCCGGCCTGTTTCGGCGATTTTATCACATATTTCACAAATATAGATATATATTTCCGGCAAAAGAGTATCTTTTCCGGCGGGTTAGCAGAAACTATAGGCTCATTAAGGAAATTGTATTCTAAAACTGTTTCAAAAATTTTCCTTAAAACAACTGTCGTACTATCATTTTGATTTGAAAATCACAATATCATAGGATGTTTTTGCAATTCTTGTCATGATTAGGTCATCATCTGCACATCACATGACTTAAAGCTGTTCCTTTTGTCTTTCATTCATTAACATTCTGAAAAGCAACCCAACTAACTTATTTGGCATTTACCCACAGTACTAACAGAGCAATACTGTCAGGAAGTGTGTTTGTCTTCTTTTACAAAATCTCGACGAATGGGTCCTAGAGGAAGAAGCGATAAAGCCCCGGCGGGTAGGCCTCCTCGACATCCTATCCTTCCTACGCCAGCAACATTCCCCAGTGGTCACAACACTAGAAGCAGAGCAATGGAACCAGCTGGTAGGACAGATACCTTTTTGGCAAGCTCGTCTCGGCGACCACCTGTTCAGCGAGCAGCATGCCAGGAGGAGGTTTACATGGAGGACATCACTCATTTAGAGAATGCAGAAAGATCACCTGAGCCTAATTTAATACTGCGAAGGGTCAGCAGTGAGGTAGAAGCCAATGCCTACGACGAGCAAGTTGATGGTGGAAGATTTACTATGAGAGCCATAGGCGAGACATCCAATGTTGGGGAAGCAGCTCAAAATGCTACTGCAGGAGACGCAGTGGCAGCTAATATTCAGCAACAGTTAGCCCAAGATGTCGGCGAAGCACTTCATGTGGCTGAGGAAGTTCCAGCGATAGTACCGGAACCTATTACGGTGGGAGAAACTCCACAGGCGGCAAACAGAAATGATGCGGCGGTAGTGCCTGGAGCTACTGTAACTCGTCCAGTGGTGATAACAGATAACATTGGATCCACAAATACTACTGAAGCGTTGCTGAGGCAAATTCTTGAGGCCAATAACAGGCAAGCGAGTCAAATGGAGAGACAAATGCAATTGCAGATGGAGACAGTACTTCAGAGTCATAGAGAATTGATGGCTGCACAAAATAAAGGCCATGCACCCCACTCACGTTCAACTCGCCATGAGTCCCATGCGCATTCATCTCGCCATGAGTCCCATGCTCATTCATCTCGCCATGAGTCTCATTCTCATACAACTCGCCGAGTTGAAAAGAGTGGAACCAGCACGTCAGGAATCTCAGATTCATCGGCGAAGTATGACGAAAGAGGCAGAAGGGTGAATGTGCCTGGAAAAGATAGCAAAGACCATAGTAGCTCTAAGCGGCAACATAAAGTAGATAAAGAGATGAAGAAGCATAAAGTGGAAGCTCTGAGTGGATCTTCAAGGGAGTCGAAATATAGGGTTGCACTGTCAGAGGCGCAAAAAACACCCTTTCATGATTGTATCCCATATGGGTACGTGTCTCCCAAGTATTCTACGCCTAAATTCACATCCACCTATGATGGAACTGGAGACCCTTCGCAGCATATAGAGCTTACAAGCGAGATATGGCAGCCTGGGTAGGATCAGATCCCATAATGTGTATGGCCTTCCCTGCTACCCTTAAAGATGAAGCATTAGCTTGGTTTGATGGGCTCGAAGAAGGAAAAATTAAATCTTTTGAGAAATTAGAATGCAAATTCTTGCGTGCCTTTATTCAGAATAACCGAAGTCGGCCCGGCGTGGAAAGATTATTCAACATCAAGAGAAGGACCTCGAAAACTTACAAAATTTTTATCCAAAGATGGAGGAAAGCGAGTAGCGAAGTGGGATCAGAAGTGTCGGAAAAAGAGAAGATAAGGTCATTCCTTAGTGGTATGGAGACGTCAGATTTGTTGTATCAAAAGTTATTCTGGGAAATGCCGAAGGATATGCAGACTTTGAGGGCAATACAAGATGAATGGATAAATTATGAGGAAATCCGAGAAGAGGAGCTTCGCTTGAAGAAGGAAAGAGCAAAACAAATTCACTCGATCAATAGTTTCTCGCCGGAGGACCAGGAAGAAATTAAAAAAGAGTGGTTGAGGGCAGAACAGCGGAAGTTGACGCAAAATCCCTCTTCGGCGGTGGTAGTACCTAAGGTAGGAAAGCAACAACAGCAAGTTACCGCCGAACAGCATTGGAACTCGCAGAAGCGAGAGAACTATGATGGACGTGACAAGCAAGACAATCGAGGAGGAAACTATGGACGAGGAGGAAGAGATAATCGGCGAAATGGGAATGGTGAAAGAAGATATAATGGAGATAATAGAAAATTCGGCAGAGGCAACCAGCAACCTTTTCAAGACGCTACTCTACCAAAATTGCGTGTCTCCTACACGGATGCATTTGGCCAAATTGAAAGTTCAAACTGTAGGGATGACATCCGCTATCCTTATAACAGAGGAAACCCAAGGGCCCCGCCAACCAATACCAATTCCTTTTGTCAATTCCATCAGTTTCATGGCCATACAACTGAGAACTGCACCGGCGTACAACAAGAAGTCCATCGATTCATCCGCTTGGGGAAATTCCAAGAATTCTTAGAGTTGCCACCACCACCTCCTATCATGGTCCAGCCAATTCAAGCCATTCCAGCTCATACTCCAAACGTGTACGAGGTAAAGGTCGAACGAGATTTGTTGGAATTAGAATGCTTTTCCATTGTACATTCAAAGATTACCAGGGATGAATTTCATGATAATGTTCTATCTCGTGTGCATAAGCGAGATAGAATGGGAAATGAGATTTGTAGTGTTGTCGTTAAGCAAGAGCCTTTGCAAGATTGGATGAAGGCATGTGTCGGGTTCTCCGCCGAAGAGATTCCTCCAGAGGGAAGAAATCATAACAACCCCTTGGTTCTCACCATTCAGATGGAACAATTCAGGCTGCCAAAGGTGCTTATTGACCCGGGAAGTTCCGTGGATATCCTCTTTAATACTGTCTTTGAGGCGATGAGGGCGAAAGGTGATAAAATACCCTCGCCAACAGTCTCCTCCTATAACATTTATGGGTTTAATGGCATCGCTTCTAAGCCTAAAGGCGAGATTGAATTTAAAGTTAAGATTTGCAAGGATTATTTCTTGAAAACTACTCTTTGTATTGTGGATGTTGACTCGCCGTATGCCGCAATTCTGGGAAGACCATGGCTCCACAGTTTGAAGGGAGTACCTTCTACTTATCATCAACGCCTGAGATTCCCCACACCATTGGGAGTCGCCGAGTATGTAGGAGATTTAGCGGTGGCCAAGGCGTGTAATTCGGCGGACGTGCAAATGCGAGAAAATAGAAAAGCAAAGATTGCAGAGAAAAATAAGCTCGGCAAGGAAGCAGTTAAGGAACAGGAGATTCTAGACTTCATCGCCAACCCAATCACATATGTGCATTCAGTAAACTCGGTAGAAGACTCGGCGAAGTCTGGAGATAAAACCTTATAGCAATTAAAGGAACCATCGTCGATGGGAGAACGAGAACTACATTTTACGGCGGTGGAACCTACCAAGGATGTTAATATCGGCGATGATCAGGATCCAAAGATGGTAAAGATTGGCACTCTATTAAATGAAGACGAATCGGCGGAGTTGCAAGCGCTACTCAAGGAGTATGTTGATGTCTTTGCTTGGGGCATGAATGAGATGTCAGGTATTGACCCGGCGATAGCATGTCATAAATTAGATATTGATCCAAAGATTAGGCCATTCAAGCAAAGGATAAGGAAATTGGCCCCAGCTTACAAAGAAGCAGTAGAGGCAGAAATTGACAAAATGAAGGCATCTGGTATAATAAGGCCAGTGTAATATCCACAATGGATAGCCAACATGGTAGTAGTACCTAAGAAGAACAAGGGAGTAAGAATCTGCATCGACTTCAGCGACCTCAATAGAGTATGTCCAAAGAACAGTTTCCCACTGCCAAGTATTGATCAAACTGTAGACGCTACATCAGGTCACGAGTTGTTGTCATTTATGGATGGTTATTCAGGATATAACCAAATACCGTTGGCGGAGGAAGATCAGAAGCACACAGCTTTCTTTTCCACTAAAGGGTTGTTTTGTTACACTCGAATGCCCTTTGGGCTGAAGAATGCCGGCGCTACTTATCAAGAAATGGTGCAGAAAATGTTTGAAAAATGGATAGGTAAGACGATGGAAGTATACGTCGATGACATGCTTGTCAAGAGCAAGAAGAAGCAGACTCATGTGGAAGACCTCAGAGAAATATTTAACCATATGCGTGTTACTAAGTTAAAAATCAACCCGGCGAAATGCGTTTTTGGCGTAACTTCAGGAAAGTTCTTGGGGTATGTCGCCGGTAACAGTAAAAGATGTTATGCGACTCAATGGGACTTTGGCGTCTCTTAACAGATTCATCTCCAGGTTCTCCGACAAGTGCAAACTATTTTTCCAGACATTGAAGAAAGGAGAAAAGTTCAACTGGACCGAGGTACATGAAGCTGCATTTCAGGGCATTAAAAAGTATCTCGCCACTCTCCCAGCAATTCAACCACCTGAACACGGCGAAGAACTTAGAGTATATCTCGCTGCAACACCTTTCGCCATAAGCGCAGTGCTTGTAAGAACCAAGGGCGGGGAAACACCTATATATTATATCAGCAGAACACTGCAAGGGGCAGAAAAGAATTACACTAAAATAGAGCAGTTGATCTTGGCGTTGGTTTTCGCATCTCAGCGACTACGTCCTTATTTTCACGCCCATCCCATTGTGGTCCTCACCAAAACTCCGATAGAATCTATCCTACACAGCTCGCAGCGGGTGGGACGTATCGCCAAGTGGAATCAGCAGATTGAGCAATTCGGCGTCCAATATGAAATACGTACGGCTCAACGGTCTCAAGTCATTGCAGATTTTCTCGCCGATTTCCCAATTGATGAAGAAGATGAGATAGAAGAAATCCCATCCTCCTTGGATGAGCAAGAACATGAAGTGCCAGATCTATTGAAGTGCAGTCCTGATGGATGGGAGGTTTACGTAGACGGCTCATCAAATAAAGAAGGAAATGGAATAGGAATTGTCCTTATTTCGCCGAAAGGAGCAAGGATAGTACACTCGCTAAGACTAGAGTTCCCAGCGACTAATAATGATGCAGAATATGAAGCGGTTATTCACGCCATGCGAATACTCATTGAAATGCGTATCAACAATGTCAGATTGACAAGCGACTCCCAGCTAGTAATTCGACAAATATCTGGACGATGCCAAACAGCAGACCCATCTATGCAGAAGTACCTAAAACTTGCTAGGGAGTATGCCCAGAGGATCGCAGGTATCAAGTTTCGCCACATCTGCAGAAAAGATAACAGGCACGCTGATGCATTGGCGTTCATCTCCTCAATGATGACAAATCCAGATGTCCCTTCAATAGCTATTGAAAGAGTGATGCAGCCATCGGTAGCAGCACGAGAGCGAAGAGAAGTGTTAACAACAAGAACTGAAGAGTCAGCAAAGACAGATTGGAGAACGCCGATACGGTATTATTTGGACCGCTCAACCTTACCAGGAAAGCAAATTTTAGCTCATCAAGTCATCAGCCGTTCGGCGAATTATGAACTCCGAGATGGAATCCTATATCGCCGGTCATTCTCAGGACCACTGCTGCGTTGTGTATCAAGGGAAGAAGGCAATAAATTATTAAAAGAAATCCATGAAGGAGACTGCGGGAATCATAGTGGCCAAAGAGCTTTAGCCTTGAAGGTCAGAATGCAGGGATACTACTGGCCTTGGATGAATAAAGATGCAAAAGAATATGTTCAGCAATGCAAACCATGCCAGCTGTATGGAAGAAGAATCAAGGCGCCGACAACATCTTTAAATCCAGTGCTCAGCCCTTGGCCTTTCACCAAGTGGGGCATTGATATTATTGGACCGCTAACTACAGGCTCCGGACAACGGAAATACATCATCGTGGCGACAGATTATTTCACCAAGTGGTGCGAAGCCAAGGCCATCAGGAAGAAATCAGGACAAGAAGTATTCACATTCATTTGGGAGAACATATTATGCAGATTCGGTGTACCGGCGGAGATATGTACCGACAATGGAAAGGAGTTAGTCAGCGACAACATAAGAAAGTTACTCGCCTACTACAGTGTCAAGTTAGGAAAATCAACTCCCTTGTACCCTCAGAGTAATGGGAAGGCAGAAGCCACCAATAAGACTATTGGAATGGGATTGAAGAAAAGGCTGGAGAAGCACAAAAAGGCATGGTGTGAGCATTTACACAATGTCTTGTGGTCGTATAGAACCACAGTTCGAGAAACAACCAGAGCATCTCCCTTCCTACTCACCTTTGGTGCTGAGGCAGTACTCCCATCTGAAGTAATCTTGCCCACTACAAAGCATGAGGCATGGGAAAAGAATTTGAATACAGACTTGATTCTGGCCAAGCTGGATGACTTAGAAGAGCAACGGCTGATCGCCCTTACGCACATGGAGAATTATCACCGCCGATTATCAAGAGAATACAACAAGCGAGTGATTCCAAGAGAATATCTACCCGGCGAGTTGGTACTTCGAAAAATTCCCCCGTCTCAGCGAGAAGGATGCAGGAAATTGGAACCTGTATGGGATGGCCCTTATGTGGTCAAAAGAGTGGTTGGGCCAGGAGCGTATGTACTGATTGATGAGCATGGCGTGCAGCTTGAACATCCTTGGAACGCCAGGTTCCTTAAGAAGTACTATCCTTGAAGGAAACAATGTAAAATCCGAAGTCTTGGGCGGGCATAATACCCAAGAAGTCTTGTTAGCTCATGTAAAACAACGTCGAATAAGATCCGGGGACGTAGGTTTGCTATCATGCGCCGAACCCCGTTAACAAATTACTGAGTCATTTGCATTTTTTATTCACTGGGTAATCTAGCCACAGTGATGGCTAAAATTTTAAAGCTCTAAGAGCACAATAGCTGAGGCAAAATACTCAGCAATAGGCTATAAAAGCCACCTACAGAGGCACAAATGCCCAAGGCAATAAAAGCCACACCAAAACCCTGATCAGGTACTAAGGCCATGTGCCATCTTTAAAGGCATAATGCCCAAACCAATGAAACTAACTAAGAGCCAAGATCTCTTATGAAGAAAGCTTGCTTGCATTGAGTGAACGCACCTACTTGTAAGAGTTAGTCCGACCCAGGCTTAGTTGTAAGGCCAGTCGTGTTACTTGTTGATCTGTAAGTGTTTGGGCGAATAAGAACCCTTTTGCTGTAGCATCACATCGGCGGTTCCGCTGGTGTGTTAATCCGTCTATGCCATAGCATCACCTCTGGCGGACGCCATAGTGTATTAAAGTCTATAGGGCAACCCAAGCAGCTTATATTAGATCGCCGACGGGCACAATTAATGGTTACGGCTGGGATCTAATCCTGTCGCTCTGAGAAATTGTTGGCTGTACAGGACCAGGACTTCACTCAATGACAAGTTAAGTCTTTGAAGACGAGATAGAAACAAATATGATGAAGGGATTAAAGGAAAAATTGCCCACTAATAAAGGGTGTTGACAGACAAGGAAACAATACTTTAAAAGGAAAACTGTTCATTACAAAAAGGAAAGGTAATATCCCAGCACAACAATAATAAAAGATGAAAGGAACAAAAATCCTTTCTGACATAACAAAAAAAGCAAAAAAGAAGATCGTTTTTTACAAAAACAAGAGATTGCAGAGGCATAAAAGGAAAGTATAAAGAAAGTCGCCGGTTCTCTTTTAAGTTCATGGAGCAGTCTGGTTCTCGCCGTCACGAGTCCTCTCTCCACCCTCAGGCTGGCCACTGCTTGTGTTTTCACCTTGCCCTTTTTCTTCTTCTTCTTCCTCTTCTTCCTCTTCTTCTTCTTCATCTTCCTCTTCATGGACTACATCTTCTTCTTCCTCAGCATCTTCCTCGCCGCTAGATCCCGACCCCTTGCCATCATCACAATCCACAACCTCCTTCACGGCGGAAGCCTTAGGAGTAAGAACATATTAAGCAGGAATCTCCAGTTTCATCTTGGGGAATTCCCTATTGACATATTCTTGAACGGCGATAAAGTCCATCACGAGTAACTGCTGCTTGTGTTTGGCGTCTTTGGCTTGAAGATCTTTCTGGGCTTGGCTCAAATCAGCTTGAAGTCCGCTCTGGATTTTACCCAAATACTTCACCTTACTTTCAAGGCCTTCAATACTGGTTTGGCATTTCTTGTGGTCTTGAAGTTGAAGGTTTAGTTCGGCGATCTGGTGGGGACATTGGCGGTGAGCCTCCACAGCCTGTTTTAACCTTTCTTCACAACCATGGTGATGGGTGAGTTTCCCAGCCAAGTCAGAGATAGTGTCGGTACAAAGTTTGTGGTCCTCAACGACTTTGTGCTGTTTCTTCAATTCTTCTTCCAACTGTTTGACTCGCCCTGGAAAGATAAAACAGAGGAATTAGAAACTGAGGCAATATGAAGAATCAGGCGGAGAAATATCCTAGAAATCTACCTTCCAACTCGCTCACGTGCCTACAAGCACCAGTTTGGGCTTCTACAAGGAGTTGAAGATGGGATTCAAATTTAGCGTTAACAGAAGAACCGGACACAGTGGCCACTTGCTGCAGTTGGGCCTTTAGATGGTTGTCAAGTTCTCTGGCGCGATCGCCATGAATCTTACATAAATCTTTCCACCTTTCCATTTCCTGTTCGGCGATTTTTTTTTTTGAAATGGCAGTACTAAGGCGAGAGGCAAGCTTATCAGCTCTCGCCTTCTCATCTAAACGCAGAGAGATCACTCTCATACGATCCACAATGGCGGCTTCTTTCCGTTTGTTATTAAGTTCAGCTAGTCGGCGGGCATTATCTCGTTCGCTCTCCATCCACTTTAGATCGGCTTGAGAAACTTTGAGAAGATTATCAAGGTTAACATTTAATTCGTTAACATAATTTAATTCTCGGCGGTACCACTCAATAGTCTTAGCCTGGCCGTACAGCATATTGCACTTCTTAGCATTAGCTTTCGCCAAGTTATCTATCTCGGTTTTAGCTCGCTTCAGTCGTGTGTCAAAATGCTAACGACAACCTTGGAAGGGGCAAGATCTAAGGGATTCGGCGAAAGACTAGAATGTAAAGAAATTTCAGTCTACAAGTTAAAAGAGGAAAGTACCTTGAAGTTCATCACGTTCATTGGATTCTTTGATGCTAGCATTGAGCCACTTTGTTGCTTCTGTCTCTTTTTCCTTCAACCGGCGCTCGAGATCCTCGTTTTCACGAGACAGGAAATTCACCCTATCACTTTGTGCGTCAAAAGTATCAATAAGACTCAAGCAATGTTGAAATCCCTGAGGCAGGAGCAAAAGGAGAAGTCAGCTAAGTAAGACATAATAGCTAATAAAGAACATATTGGAACGAATAGTTACCGCGGCGGCCATGAAAAAATATTCCTGGGGAGTTAACTCTCGGGCCACAGAGGATAGATCCGCAGAATGGGCTAAGCCAGTTGTAGAATACTTCAACATAGCCTCATAGTAAAAGGAATTTGGGCTGTTCTTCTCTTCTTCCAGGGAAAGCAGTCGGGAGAAAGAGTCGGCGAGCCTATTTACTATCATGCCAGTATCACTCCTTCTCGGGAGTCCAGGAGCTCTATCGCCAAAAGGCATTCTATGAAGATCTGTAAGAGAGGCGACAGGAGAGCTAGAACTACCAAACGGACCAGTAAAAGCATCCCTAGCGGTAAGGGATGGTTGAGGAATGAAAACATCACTGCCAGACTTAACAAGAGGAACAACATGTTCTCGCCCAGGAGGAGTTTTCGAAGATTCTTTCACAGGTTCGGCGTCAGTCATCACTGTATCGCCGTCCTTTTCTTCAGAGATGGTTGCTAAATTTTGGGTAACAGGGGTCTTATCCTTTAAGTTCGTGGAAGATTTCTTAGAAGAAGAAGTGGTGGAAGCAGAAGTTGAACGCCGAGTACGATGTGAACTTGGCTGGGGCAGCACAGTGCCGGACGGCGAAGGCATATCGCCTCCTGTGTTAGCAGAGGTCTCGCCTTGAGAACCTTCGACGACAGCATCTGATTTGATCTTTTTCAGCGTCTGGCGGAGTTCTTCCTCAGGAGTCAGGGCGGGAGTACTCTGCGAATAAGCGGCACACCCATCAGATCTTGAAACAAGCAGAGGCAAATATAGATATATATTTTAAAAATATATGCGATATATTTTTAAAATAAGAAAACTTAGTATGCTTGTTCCTAGATCTTCAGCTATGCCTTTCTCGAAGAATATAGATATATATTCACCGAAAGTAAATTATTCATTACCTGAGAGGAGGATTTCCTTTTGGCAGACTTTTTGGCAGCAACAGACAACACCAGCCAGTTACCCTGGGAGTCAATTTGTATCTTTCCATCGGCGTCCAGATACTGTTCTTCTTCCGCCCAGTCCAAATGGGTAAAGTCATGATTTTTGAAGCGCTTGTGTTCCTCGAGGAAGTCTAGTCGCTTGATCGTTCTATCAGCATCACACCACCCTAGCAACCAAGGACCTTCCAGCGAGCAAGGTATGTTGGTCAAGCCAGTCTCAGAACTCTTTCTCGCCGTAGTAGTACCAGTAACCTCCTTGGCGTCCACAGCACCGAGCATGACTTCCGCTGGTTTCTTTGCTAACCTTTTCTTGGTAACAAAGCGGTAAGCCCAGGGCTCACCTTTTACTGAGGAAGGAAGAACATCATATTGCTTTAAAAAATTCTCAACAGTATACTCCTCGGGAGAAAACCTACCCTCCTCAAACAAATCTGGGTAGTTAGTCTTGTTGCTGCGGCGAAGCTTCCATTCTACTAAGATGCGAATTGCATTCGCCGTGAGTTGAAAGGGACTTTTCTTGATCGCTAGAAATAAATCACACATGAATGTATCGGCGGGATCGTATAAAGGAAATAGATCCGCCTTCCCAGCCTTGAGTGTGCCATAAGCAGTCACAGCACACTCGCCATGTTGGTCCGGCGTTCGAAGATCTTCTAGAGTAGTAGGGGTAGAAGCCTTTTTCACCTTCTTTAGGGGCGTCAATGTTAAAGGAGCAATGAACACTTTGTCAAAAGCACAATACTCTGACCACTTTTTCCAAGACGGGCGTGTAAGAGCCTTAGTAGCGACGGGAGAAGAAGGATATTCAACCTCATTGATTGGCGAAGTGGAGACTTGAGCTTTGGGAGTTGCAGAACTAGAAGAAGTTTGGGTAGTATAAGCCATGAACACAGAAAAAATACCGGAATAAGGACTCAAGTGAGATAATGGCTTACCGGAAAAATCAAAGTGACCGGAAAAGATGAACAAATTCGGCTAAACATCGGTAAAATGAGATCAAAACACAGGTCTAATACGGTAAAAGGGAGGAAGATGAAGGCAAGTGTTGATAAGAAGCTTGTGATAAAATGGAGGAATTCTTGAAGAAATACAGTAGCAGCAGCAGCAGGGAAGGAGTTAGGGTTTGAAAAGCTCTGAAAGGAGATCTCTACTCGAGTGAAGAAGAAGAAAGTAAAGGGTTAGGGCGAAAAAGTCCACCAGTATTTATAGGAAGGGAAAGTGTAACTGACAATCAGCGGTTACAAAGCGTGGAGAAGTGGCGGAGATCGTGGGCATCAACGGTTACCAGTCATAAAGTGCAGATGGCTGCATGAAGGACACATGGCGTAACAGAGGCTGAGAGAGAAACACGTGGTGTAACGGAAACTTAGTGGAGAGTGTACGGCGTAACTGAAGCAGAAGTGGAGAACGTGGGCGCGACATTTTCGGCGAAGGGAAAAATTTCATCCCCGGCGATCAAAGATCTTGGAAATGAAAGAGGTAAAATGTAAGGGTAGAAAATGCCTTTGCATAATAATAGCATCCTAAGGGCG
>JAJJMA010347078.1:0-15496 GCA_023529015.1 Papaver nudicaule
TATATTTCAGTCTTCTATTACTGTTAGATTACCTTCGGTACTGTTCTTGGTGGCCTTCGCACCATTGAATCGCAACTAAACTACTGTATGTATGAGTAGATGTAATGGATATGGCTCCTTGAGGACCTATGCAGATTTTCTACTCGTACAGTTGGAGTACCAGTCATCATAGGGGTACCAACAATACTAGCAATTCTAGACAGACCTAGATGATTCCAAAGATGCAGGGGAACCTGCCTAAGGTTCATCCAAACAGGAACTGAAGATATTGAATCAATGTTCTTCGATTCTCTAAAGAGCTAGACCAAGGACAGACAAGGAAAGACCTTTTACCAATATTCGGTGAACCCATTTCTAATACTTTTGCTCTATCTTCTTCTTGAACAAATTTGAACAAAAAAACATTTTCTCCATGAATATTTATGGGAAAAAACCCCTTTGGGTTTCCACTGTGCAATTAAGCTTTCCTTCACAAAGGGAAACTGATGTCTCTTCCCTACAAAATACCCTACAACATCAGATTCACTAATAGAGATGTGGGCTTTTTGCTCAACTGATGCGAAAATTGTTGTTGATTTTCCATCGACCATCTTTGTAACATCAAGAAAGCTTAGTAGATGTTGAAGATGATTGGATGTTGTTATTGTTGTTGTTATTTAAACTTCCAATATAGCTTCTACCCATAAGAGATTGGCCTAAGAAACCAACTGATTTGCAGCAGCTCCATTTGAAGAGACAAGAGGTTTCAAAGGGGGGAAATCCTTCAACCCAAGCAATAAAACTGGTTGAAAAAAAATTTTGACGAAAAAAGGTTGAGATTTTATTGGCGCCTAAGCGCAACAAGAAAAGGATACAAGTCAAACAAAAGCACAAACTGAAATAAGCTTAGGAAATAGACACCAGCTACAACAAAGAGACCCCATCTTGGTTAACTAAAATTTCTTCTTGGGTACGGGAGTTCTTTTTCCTCTCCCTAATTCTTCATTACTAGGACCCAAATCTTTGCTAGCCTTCGAGTGATGGAACTCTTCCATAATACCTTCCATAATCTTCTTAACTTCAATTTCTTTACCACCATGACCAAGTTGTAAAGAAGAACTAAATTTCATTAATTTGTCAAGATGTTGCTCTTTGGTCATCGGCTTCCATTTAGATACC
This sequence comes from Papaver nudicaule, assembly GCA_023529015.1. Lineage (NCBI taxonomy): Eukaryota > Viridiplantae > Streptophyta > Magnoliopsida > Ranunculales > Papaveraceae > Papaver > Papaver nudicaule. The sequence continues at coordinate 1,159 of JAJJMA010347078.1, forward strand.
TCCTCAATAGGTTTCATCTTTCCAACAAAGCCTTTGGCCACGTCTACGTTGTCGCATGCCTATACAATCATTTCCATCTCATACAAAGACTCTTTGCTAGTATTATCATGTATTTCCTCATCGCTTGTTGCTGCTAACCCATTATCGACTTTACTAACAACGGATTGACTACCAATTTCTTCTTCATTGCTAGAAGTATTACCTCTTGGTAAACCATGATTCAATAGTTCTCGTAGCCGATCGTCACTGGTTTTGGAATAATCTTCTTTGCCAAATTCTTGTTTCTTGAGTAAGTCCATAGCTTCTCATTGTTTTTTTCGCCTAATTCCAAGTTTCTATCTCCAGACACTTTCCCACTTGCAATATGAGATTGCATTTGTAACTCATTTGCACTAAAATGTTTAGACTGAGTCCCTGTAACATTTCCCTCATCACTGTTAGCAATAGTTACCTCTATTACCTCCTTCCTTTGCAAGTGTGAAGCCATATTTTCCTCTACAAAATCTGTAGCCATTCCCACCTCGTTGTTTCCATTCGGCCCCACAGTACCATCCACAATTGCCACATCTTTGATGATGCCTTGATCTCCTTCACCCAAACCTTTTTCTCTAGTGACTGTCTTGTTCATTTTAGGAATCCAAACCTTCTTGCTGACCTTAAGACATTTAAAATTTGAATGTCCAAAAGTAACACTGTTGGAAATTTGACTTGGGATGGCCACTCAAGTCCATGTCCAAGATGAATAGAAATTGTGATATAAGGGAAAAGTTTAGTCCCACATTGTGTAAAAGCTAGAGGAGTCTCTAGTTTATAAGCTATTGAGAGATAGTAGCTTATGAATAAAAGGCTAAAGGTGCACCCTAACCTTAGTGCTTCGCACCGAAGCACCGCACCCGCACCACGCGTGGCGTGGCGCAACTCGGCGCGCACTTTGCACTTGGAGCCTTTGATTTTACACTATGGGAATCAATTTTGACGGTCAGGATATAATCTAAGATGATCAGTTAAGATCTAATGGTTTAGATCGTATCTAGGAGTTATGATCTAACGGTGTTGATTAAGTCCTTATCCAAGAGGTGTGATCCAACGGACAGGATCTCCCCATTTGAATTGGTGACTGTTTGGAAGAGTCGTATGGTTTGAAATGGTGTCTGTTGGGAACATACTTAAATTTTGAATTAGTAACGGCTGGCAACAGTTGCAACCGTTAACAGGTGTCTCTTCAACCCTTATATATAAACTCATGTTCTGATTGAGTTTGACACAGGAAAAATATTACATTTTCTTTGAGATTTTGAGAGTCTGTAAAAGAGAGTTGTGCTACATCAATCCGCGTTCGTTTTTGGCAATCATCGAAGTGCTGCGAAGATTTCCAAAGGTATTAATTGTTGAATGCTGGAGACGTATGCCATAGAACTGCAAACAACATATAGTGCAGGGCATTAAACGTCTTAAGTATAGAGGTCACTCGCCTCAATACATTTCTGTTTTGTTTTGTTATTCTCATTCTTCTTCCTCTCTAATTTCTGTAAAGTTGATCTTTACATAGTTTGTAAAGATAGTGTTTTACTACTTCTGATTTGGAATCAGAAAGTTTGTGAAACTGTGAATACGATTTGAGTCGTATTTGTGAATCGGCAACAAGATTTCCAACAAACACAAGATAGACAACGTGGGGGTTTCCACGCATATTCAACCGACACTTTAAATTCTTTACCATCATAAACAACAGGAATGAAATCTGGAAATTCATTATTAGCCTCCATTTCCACACAAACTCTAGCATATCTCATTCTTGTTCTGTTTAAAGTGTGCAAATCAGAAAACAAAGGAATTCCTACAACACTAGCAATCATACCTAACCCTTTAGCATTCCATAAGTGGGTTGGGGTTGGGACATTTCTCAAATTCATCCATAGAGGTACAGATCTCATTTGTAGAAATTAGAAACTGATTTCATGTGATAGATACAACCAGTTGATAAACATACAGTTTTGAAACAAAAAGATGCAACTAAGGTACTACTAATTCTTCTGCCATAACAAAAGTATTGTGCATATATATATATGCATGTGCACGCATATGCGCGTTCCCTATAGGTCATATAGACTCTAGTCTATACCGTGTCTTGCCAATGACGGAAAATGTGAACATTCATCTCCAGTTTTTTCCTATCAACTAATTCAAAGACACAGACGTCACCCTCATCCAAATAGTTATCTTCAGCAAATTTACGCCAGCCCTGTGATATCCATCTTTCAGTTGGTGTTCGAGAAACATATCCGACTTCCCACGTTATGTTTGTCAAATGTGAGGTTGCAAAATCCGAAGGTACCCACTGCATTTGGAAAGAAATTAGGTTGCGCCAGTGAAAATCCACAGATATTTGTTAACAGTATAAATTAATATATATAGTTGGGAGTCCCAACATGGGACCAATTCCTGGATGAATGATTCCTAAATGTTAATATTGAGATCCTATCATTTGTCTATAACCCTGCCTTCAAATTACCAAAATTTTGAATCAAAAGGGTCAATACCTACGAGTTACCTAAACTAGCTTCCTAAGGTGCATGATTTAAAATGTATGGGTTCTGTGTTGAAAAGCTTACCACCATTCCTTTTTTTATATGCATCGCGTGCATAACAACCTTGAAGAACGGATTCTCAGACGTAAACTCTTCGGCTGCTTCAAGCGTTGCCTGGAATTTCACTGTATAAGATCTTAGTTTGGGAGTAAGTTTCCTGGCAAATGGTTTCGTTGTCCGAAAATGTGCACAATCATGTCGACATTTTTCTTATCAACTAGTTCAAAGACACAGACATCGCCTTCCATCAAATCATTGTCTGCAACAAATTGACCCCAACCCTTAGATATCATCCTTCGCCTTCCATTAAAAACATATTCGACTTCCCAGGTTCTCACAGTGAGGTTGCAAAAACCGCTGGTACATTCTGCATTGGAAAGAAATTAAGATGCGCCAACAAAATTCAAAGGGCCAATATTTAAGAAAGTTGGGTGTTATGGCATTCCATACTTCATTAGATGTTTAGGAACTACATTCTCTTTTTTTGCCAATATTTAAGAGACTAAAATATGTTCACAGAATCATCTTTGAGACAAAAAGTGTCGGACTGTAAATTGAAAAGTGGTACATGACTTTTCATAATTAATTCAGGTGGATACCAAAGTACTCCTCAAACAAGTGATAAAATTCCACTTTTTACTGCCGGCCATATCTATAAAGTACAACAGTAAAATATTCTCAGCCAGACATTTTCCGACTCGAGGATTGGCCCTAGTCAAATCATATAGTTGTGCACCGAAAGACAAAGATGACCAATTGAGTGGATGGGTCCTAAATCTTTCGTTGCCATCACATTCTATGATTTATGGTCTCTCCCCAGGGGCGGAGCAAGAGGTAAAGGTGGTTATAATGATCTACACATTCTCTATGAGGATGTGAAGCTAAGAGCATCTCCAATGGAGATGTTATAATTTCCTATTAAAAAAGAAAAGTAGAATTTTAGACATTTTTCACAAAAAACTGTCTCCAGTGGGATGTGAAGTTTAATGTGAAGATGATGTGGTGAGTTAATTATCATCACATCCTCTAGCCCATCCTTTAGTTTTAGAGGTTCTCTTAGAGGATGTGATGAAAATCCTAACCAATCAAAATGTAATAATATCAACCTAGAATATTAAACAAAAAAAAGTAAAAGATATACAACCAATAGGATAAATATAAATGGATCGTAATGATAGTCTAGACAAATACGGTTGGAGAAAAAAAAATTATACTCCTAAAATGTAGGAAATTATAGAGTTTACATTGTGAAAGGATATCTTTTTATCCCAACTACGTAGGCTTCACACCACAAACCCATTGAAGATGCTCTAACCGTTTTACTTTTAAGCTTCACATTCCTATTGGAGAACATTTTTTGATAAAAACTTCTAAAATCCTATGTGGCCTCAAATATAGGAAGCACATCATCTCCCATTGGAGATGCTCGGGTCGAGTTAGCAAAATCAAGCACCCAAGAAGCAAAAATCAGGGACACTCTTAAACGGTTAAACCCTTGGTGATCAAAATATAATCCCTGAATAAAAAAAATGCGTTTAAGACTTCGATCACCAATCGTTACCAATCGTTTTCTAGAGGCAGTGCCGGTACATATTTCTGACATAAACTAAAGAGAAAAAGATTACCCTTACCAATCGTTTGTCCCTGATGATGGAAGAGCGGAATATCTCGAAAAAATGCATCGTTGAAGTCTTGAAGATGATGATACTTCCTCCAGTCCAGGTTAGAATAATCTTGTTATTTTTCTCCAAAGTAGAAAAACAAAACCAGGAATCAGGAATGCATGATATATGGAGCATTAGTATCTCTCCTTTTTCTTTCCTTCAAGTTACCATGGAATGACAGTTGTTGCTGCATGCAGCAACCAAGGGGGAAGCGATTGTCAATATCATACAGAAACTCAGAGCCGGAATGCTGGGAGGTTGCGTACGCTCTGGTCTGGTCTTGTCTGGTAATCATCTTCTATTTCCAAAGTTAGACGTCGACAAAAACAAGATGGCCAGTCTTTGTTGTTAAAGGGAACCTTATTATAATTTGCAGGGGACACCGGGTAGTGCCCTATAAATATCATGATGGTTTTTGCTTTATGGTTGCTTGACATTCTAGCAGATAGCAGGAAAGCGACCGAGGAGTTTGTGGTATATAGGAAATGTGGAAATCCTTCTGGCAAAGGATATGCGCTATCATCACTGACATGGTTACAGCATTTTAAACTAAAAGGGGCGGAAGAAAACATTAAGAGAAACATATTAAGCTAGGAGATCATCAATATAATATTTTGTTAGCATGGTTTGGATGCTCCCTAAGAAACATGAGTCATGTACTACTCCAGATTTTCTAAAAGCCTTAATTTGAAGGCTGCTGCAGAAGAACCAACTAAGTAACAACACCTTGATTTCTATCGTAGGAGCATTCAAATGAAGTATCAGAAGTATTTTATCGATCAACACAATATCTGAAGTAATTCTACTTTAAAAGGGACTTGTGATCCTCATGCACATTTTGCAACCGCATACAAAAATCGCGACATCTTTCCACAGGATTATGCCCAAGAATCAACATATATATACCAAACAGGTGCTAACAATCAAAACGCAGCCGGTGCGCATTGACCAATTTCCATGGAACTACAAACTAAACAAATTAAGGGGCTCTCCAAAAACTGATCGGTCGATAAGTTCATGTGCCGTAATATTTTTCTTGTGTACTCTTGGATGCATATAATTAGTTCCATAATTCATGTATACTTCTCAATGGCACCATGTTGTCCAACTAACACATGATTTTATGGCCTTTACCTACCGCTAACAGTACCCTTCAAAATAGAAGCTCATAAGGAATTAATGAGAAAGAAGATATAACCAGTTAATAAACTTCTAGCAAGAAAATGCAACTACGTACAATACTACTTAATCCTTCTGCCATTACAAAATTATTAGGCAATAGTGTGATCATGTGACTCTAGTCTATACAATGTCTTGTAAAAGTCGGAAAATGTGAACCTTCATTTCAAACTTTTTCTTGTGATCAACTAGTTCAAAGACGCAGACATCGCCTTCCTTCAAATCATTATCTGAAACAAATTCACGCCAGCCATGAGATATCCTTCTTTCAATTGGTGTTCGAGAAATATATCCAACGTCCCAGGTTTCCTCATCTGAAACCCTAAGGTTGATCACCATTCTTGTTATGTTTGCCAAAGGTGAAAAAGACGCAGGTACCCTCTGCATTGGAAAGAAATTATAATGCACCATGAAAAATTCACAGATTTTTTTTTAATTTTTTTTTTTTGATCAAACAAGAGTTTTATTAGATGAAGGAGAATTTACATGGTTCTACCAGAGGTAGAGTAAAAATTTCACAGATATTTGTCAACAAAGGTGCAATATTAGTGTCAACGAAGATGAATTAATAGTTTGGACTAATGCATCGACAAAGGGTTCACAAAGTTATTTACTAAGATCATTTCATTTCACTTTGCCTATAGCCGTGCCTAATATTAACTTTGGCTCAAACGAGTCAATGCAATATTACCTAAATCTGATTTACTAATATAAAGAATGCACGAGTTCGTGTTGAATAGCTTACCACAAATCCTCCTTTTATTTGTGCAGCATGCATAACGACTTTGAAAAAAGGATTCTCAGACGTAAACTCTTCGGCTGCGTCAAGCGTTTCCTGGAATTCCGTAGTATAATAACTCGATTTTGGAGCAATCTTCCTCGCACTCGGTTCTTGTTGTTCGAATATGTGAACAACGAACTCGAATTTTTTCCTATCAACTAGTTCAAAGACACAGAAATCGCCTTCCTTCAAATCATTATCTGCAGCAAATTTACGCCATCCCTGAGTTAGCCATCTACCTTTTGGTGCTCGAAAGACATATCCGACTTCCCAGGTTCTCCCATCTGAAACCTTAAGAGTGATCACTATCTGTGTTATGTTTGTGAAATGTGTGGTTGCAAAAACCGTGGGTACCCTCTGCATACACAAATAAATTAGGATGGGCCGTAAAATATTACAGATAAATTAATAATTACAGATACATTCGCAAGTGAAATACTATACTGATATCATTTCATTTGTTTATATCCTGCGTCAAAACTACCAAGATCTTGCATCAAAAGGGTCAATACCTATGTATTGCCTAAACTGCACGGATTTGTCTTTGAAAGCTTACCAACAGTTGTCGATCAACATTTGAGGGTTGCATAATGACTGTGAAGAATGGATTCTCAGACGTAAACTCTTCGGTTGCTACAAGCGTTGCCATGAATTTTGCAGTATAATTTCTTATTCTAGGAGTAACCTTCCTTGCAAATGTTTTATGTTGTCGGAAAATGTGAACATTCAACTCGATCTTTTCCCTATCGATTAGTTCAAAGACGCATACATCGCCTTCCTTCAAATCATTATCTGCAGCAAATTTATTCCAGCCCTGAGATAGCCTTCTTTCAGTTGGTGCTCGAAATATGTATTTGACTTCCCAGCTTCTCCCATCTGAAACTCTAACAGTGATCATTATCTGTGTTATACTTGTCAAATGTGCAGCTGCAAACACCGCAGGTACAGTCTGCATTGCACCATCAAAAATTACGGACATATGTCAAAGGTCAATAAAGATGAATTAATGGTTGCGAATTATCCCTCAATGAGTGATTCACAGTTGGATGTGATTTTGTTAGTCATTTTAATGAATGATTCTCAAAATGAAAACATTTAAAGAGATCACTTCATTTGCTATCTATACCCCTGCATCAAAACTACCAAGATCTTAAATCAAAGGCCAAATACCTAGCTAAATGCAAGTAACTTACTAGGAGATGTGATTATAATTTACAAATATATTGGGATGCTTACCACCCCTCTTTTTATATGTGACGCTTGTATAATGAGCTTGAAGAAAGGATTCTCAGGCTTAAAGGCCTCCGCTGCTTCAACTGTTGCCCGAAATTCCTTGGTGTGAAATCTTAGAGGAATGAACGCTCTTTGTTTTCGTTTATTTTGGGAAAATTCGTGTCTGGCTACATTATAATAAAAAACAACCATGAGACAGAAATAATCCATGTAACAAGGCATGATAACCCGAATTTAATTATGAGAGACTTACCAGGTTCCGCTTTCGGATTATGAGTGGACTGACTTGACATGGAAGGTTCATAATTGCTCTGGGGAGTGGATGGACATGACATGGAAGGTTCATAATTTCTTTGGGGATTGCTTTCACTTGACATGGAAGGTTCATAAATGCTTTGGGTGGTGGATACACTTGACATGGAAGGTTCATAAATGCTTTGCGTATTGTTAGAAGGTAATGAAATTACTTCAACTTTTCTGTTTTTGCTCGGCAAGACTACTTCAACTTCATCTGAATAACTTGAAACTAATTCAACTTCATGTTTGGTATTGTCCATATGAGATGGGTAATAATCTATCTCAGTAGAATCTATATCAAATATGTTTACATGAAATATTGAATTCCCATCATATCTGAAAAGTATAAGATGTCCAACACAAACAGAGTAGAACTCCATAAATTCTGGCCAACCTTTCTCAAACACTAATTCACCTTCACCTTTGCTGATTCCTATATGCCAGATACCATTGGGAATTGTAATAATTGCATGGTCGGACAGTTCCTTCCCATACTTCTTGGTAAATTCATTCGGAAGTACCTGTCATGAATCATGATTAAAAACAAATTAAAAATACATATTTCACTTGTTGCCAATATGCTAGCTAGCATTTACAATGGATCCAAATATCATATTTGTGCAGCTGCAGTCACACTAATGCACTCATAGCATTGGTATTGTGGCTGGCATAAGTTTTAGTGATGCGTCAAAGTCAGACTCATCTGTATAATCTTTCTAGATTACATCTAGTTGGATTCCTCGACTCAGATGATTCAAATACTTTGTTTATCAATCTGAACTCAAGTCATATATAAGGCCCCTAACATGGGATTCCGATTTGACACGATCTGAGTTATGGTTCGGACGAAATAGGCAAAATCAAATACCCTAGAAACAAAAATCATACACCCTCTCAAACCCTTCAAAAGAAACGCAAAAATCAAACACCATCTTAAACCCTCTAGAATTCAGAATTAAGTGTAAAAACATCGAACACCAACTGAAATACTCTTGTTCTAAAGGAAAGCAACATATTTCAACATAAACTAAAGAGAAGGAGAATTGATCAACCCTTACCAATCGTTTGTCTCTAATGATGGAAGTGTGGATTATATCAAGGAAATGCATTGCTGAAGATGATAGTTATTCCTTGGTAGAGTATGGCTTTCCAAATGACCAAAGTAAAGCAAACCAGGAAATATATGTATGTTTTGCTTCTTTTTCTTCTTCATGTTGTAGTGGAAGTGACACTTGTTGCTGCATGGCGCATGCAGCAAGCAATGGGGATGCAATCGTCAACATCACTCAGAAACTCAGAGAAGGAATGCAGAAGATTCCGTACGCTCTCTGGTGTATTTCCAAAGTTAACGTCGACAAAAACTAGAGAGACCGCCGTTTGTTAAAGGGAACCTCATTATATCCGATCCATATGGACACCACCGCAGAGACTGCAGAGGAGAAAATGGTGGGTGCTAAAATTAAATGAGATGGGTGCCTTAATAATATTGTTAATCCATATATAGTATGGTACCAATCTGAAATGAAGGTGTGAAGTTCTTTTCGCTGACAACCCAAAAGTTGGTTAATAGTTTGTGCGCAGATCTTGGGAAAAGAGTTCCACCTGGTGACAAAATCAAGTTCATAAGAGGTAGCCACTTGACCACTGTTTTTGTGGAAATCTTACTTCATGAATCTCTCAAAGGTGGCTGCTGGATCAAATCAAAATCAGGTGAAGATATATGGTTGATGTTTCATTACCACAAACAACCACACAATGTATGCAACAAATGTTTTGTTGTAGACCATAACAAGGATCTATGTGGTATACTTGAACAAGAGCTAAATGTTGAAAAAACGACTGAAAAAAAATATGCACTATGGCTACAAACTGATGAGGGTCAAGGTTTCTCGGATGTCTACACCAACAAACTGGGTGGAAACAACAATTTAGAGGAAGGGGCCAAAATCAATGATGAAGGGCAGCCTTTATTGGGTGCTGCAAGTAATGCAATGGATGAGAATAGCAATTCGAGCACACAAAACCAGATCGATGAAGAGGAAATATCAATTCAAGACACAGAATACCTAGAAGATTCAGGTAACAGAAAATCCAAGAGAACCAGAAAAGGAGTAGATCTAGAGAACACATCAACTGTCATCCCGAATCAAAGCTTAAACATTCAAAACCCCATCTTCATTGATTATGTACCTACTCAACCAATCCCAGGTTTAGATGATGATGTTGATATGAGGGATTTCAATGGCAGTAATATCAAAGAGGTAGCTGCATGTGATAGGGGCACACCAAAAATCACAACTGGTAGCTATTACACACACAAGCTCGGAGGATGAAAGGGGGAGCCTCATCTCTGGTAATTTCTTACCCCTTTTTCAAATTCCCTTTGCATAGTCAATTTCAAATCCTTTTAAGTTATAAATTAGATTTAGTTACAGCTAATTTGATTAAATTGATTTTGATTCACAGAGCTCATACCACAGTGATATTTAAATTTTCAAATTGCTTTGATAATTGTGATTCTGTGTCGGAGAATCTTATCATAAGCAACACTATGAGAATTCTATCATGGAATGTCCAAGGGCTAGCCCAAAAATTCACTAGGGACCAGTTAGCTACATTAGTCAGAACTCAAAGTCCAGACTTACTTTTTCTTTCTGAAACAAAAGTTGATGAAGAAAATATGATAAATGTTGCTAAGACTCTTCATTATTACAATTATACTTGTATTAACAGAGTTGGTCTTGCAGGTGGTTTAATTCTAATGTGGAAGGATGGTATATCAGTTGATATTTGTGCTGCATTTAATAATACCATTCATGCTTTAGTTAAAATAAACCCAGGAAAACCAGAAGTCCTTGTCTCTTTTATGTATGGATCAACTTACTTAGACTTAAAGAAGGTACAATGGGAATTTATGCTAGATCTCAGTTCAAATCTAGAACAACCATGGCTGGTGTTAGGAGATTTAAATTTTCATCTCCAAAACACAAACCAGTCCTCCTGTTCTAGTTCTGAGGATAGATATGTTCAAGACAAAGTACAAGCATGTGGTCTGCATGACCTAGGATATGTTGGTAGAGACTTCACATGGACTAGCAACAAATATGGAACTGGAACTAGGAAAGCCAGGATAGACTATGCTCTAGGAAATAATGATTGGTGTTTAAATTTTCAATCTGCTAAACTGTTGCATCTTAGTCAAGCTGGGTCTGATCATTGTCCAATTATGCTTCTGACTGAAACCATACCTAGGAAGTTGTGGAGACCTTTTAAATTCTTTGCAAATTGGATGATGCATGAAAATTTTAAAAATAAGTTGGAACTAGCATGGAACACAGAAGATGTTGGGTCACCTGCTTTCATACTAGGTAAGAAACAACAGAGTACTAGAATTAGATTGGGCCAATGGAATAGGGTGGAGTTTGGTGATATAAACACAAACATCAATAGACTGCAAGATCAACTTCTTGCAACCCAGCAAGAACCAGTTTCCAATGCTCAGCATGAGAGAATCAACACCTGAATAAAGAACTAGACAAATGGTTCAATATTCAGAGTGAGTTTTACAAACAGAAATCAGGTGACAAACTAATTCTAGAAATGGATAATAATACCAGATATTTTCATACATTGGCAAATAGAAGATTGTTTAGGAAAAATATTGATTGTCTTTGTGATGAAAATGGTGTATGGTATAATGAAAGAGAAGATATTGGGAATATCCTGACAAATCATTTCAGATCTGTAAGTACTACTACTGCCCCTCTGATCTCTGATTCTGTTTTTCATATTATCCCAAATATCATCACATCTGAAAATAATGCAGGTTTAGTAAGTATTCCAACACATGATGAGATCAGAAACATCCTAAAGCATATGCCAGCTTGGAGCTCACCAGGACCGGATGGTTTCCAAGCAGGTTTCTACAATGCTCACTGGAATGTGGTAGGAACAAATATAGTTAAGGTAGTTCAGAGATTTTTTGAGACTGGTTTCATGCCAAAAGCCTTAAATAAAACATATATCTCTTTAATCCCAAAGTGTGAAAATCCAAAAAGTCCAGTTGATTTTAGACCCATAGGATTGTGTAATATTACATATAAAGTTATTTCCAAAATACTGTCTAATAGAATTAAGCCTTTTCTGAAACAACTTATATCACCATTTCAAGCTGCTTATGTTCCTGGTAGGATAATTCATGACAACATCATAGTTCCCCATGAACTCATTCACACCATGAAGCATAAAGAAGGCTATGGAGGAACTATGGCCTTAAAACTAGACCTCTCTAAGGCTTTTGACAGGCTAGAGTGGCCATTCCTACTGGGTGTTCTAAAACACTTTGGATTCAACTATGATTTCTGTAAACTTATAGAACAATGCATAGCAACAACCACCATCTTTGTCTTACTAAATGGTAGCCCTTGTGAGGAATTCACACCTACAAGAGGGCTCAGACAAGGAGACCCATTGTCCCCTTATCTATTCATTCTAACTATGGAATTTTTATCTAGAAGTTTTGCTAATGCTGAATCTAACCATATTTTCTCTGGTGTGAAAGCTTCTAGGAGTGGACCTGCCATTACCCATTTGATGTTTGCTGATGACATCTTGATTTTTGCTAGAGCAGATATGCACAATGTGAGAGGTATTTTAGATACTATAAATGATTTTGGCAAACATTTAGGTCAGATGTTAAACTTCAGTAAATCTAGTGTTTATTTCTCCAAAAATTTAAGTCCATCTAGAAGAACTGACATAGCAAAAGAGCTTAATATGAATATTATGTCTGAATCTGATAAGTACTTGGGTGCAACTCTTTTGCTAGGACAGAACAAGACAGAAGCTTTCAAACCAATTATGCAGTCATTCAGCACTAGCCTTAAAACTTGGAAAGGAAAATCAGTCAATCAGGCAGGTAGGTCGACTATGGTGAAACATGTTTTAAATGCCATGCCCACTCACCAAATGGGCTGTTTTAAGATCCCTAAGACTTTGATTAAGAAACTAGATTCCATACAAACACATTTCTGGTGGGGGCACCAGGACAACAAAGGTATGTGCCTTTTTGCTTGGGATAAGATGTGTAAACCTAAGAGTCTAGGGGGTCTAGGATTTAGGGACCTAGAGAAATTCAATGATGCTATGCTTGCTAAATTAGCCTGGAAAGCATGTACTGACCCAGATGCTTTATGGGTTAAAGTTCTCAAAGCTAAATATGCTTTGGATAGAAGTTTTCTGCATGTAGGGGAAGATCCAAAAGATGAATGCTCTTGGATCTGGAGAAGTGTGCATTCTGGTATTAAGATTGTACAAAAAAACTACTGTTGGATTGTTAGATGTGGAACCAAGATCAACATATGGCTAGATCAGTGGGTTATAGGATTGAATACCCCACCTGAACCATTAAATGGTTTGCCTAGCAATAATGTTACTTATGTATGTGATTTATTTCTGCCTAATTCTAGAATTTGGAATGCTGAATTAATTTCATCTTTGTTTTCACATCACAGTGCAACTAGAATTTTGGAAATGTACATTCCAGAAACAGGGGAGGACATGATGATTTGGAAACCAGATAGGAGAGGCAACTTCAGTGTTAAAAGTGCTTATAACACTTTATGCACTAATGATGTCAACTCCTTTGTGGCAAGAGAAATCTTGCCTAAAGATATCTGGACAACACTATGGAAGCTGAAAATTCCACATAGAGTTCAGCTTTTTATTTGGAGAAGCCTAAGGAAAATCTTGTCCACTAGAGATAGAATTTCTAGGCACAAACCAGAAATAGAAACCCATTGCAGTTTCTGTAACCATCCCCTAGAAACCCCAGATCACATTTTCTTTGATTGCGCCCATGCTAGGAACGTCTGGCATAGCTTACAGGTTGATATAGCCTCAGTTCAAGATTTTCATGGCAGTTTTCATAATTGGGTTATCAGCTGGCTAGATAAGAATGCACAAATGGTGAATATTCCTTATACTGTTAATGATAATGCAATTTGCAGGTTTATGTGTGGTGCTTGGCAGGTGTGGAAAGATCGATGTTCTTTGGTCTTTCAAGGCTTGAAACCTTCATGTGCTAACACAGTTGCCAGAGTACATAACATGGTGCTCCAATGCAGTGTTATTTCTACACCTAATGCAGGATCAACTAATTCTGATATGCAGATCAAGGAGTGGATTCCCCCCATTGATGACTATGTTTAAATTAACAAAGATGCATCTTACATTGAGAATTTGAATATAGGAAGTATTGGACTAATTATTCGTAATGATGCAGGGCAATGCCTAGGAGTCAAAGGAGCTTACTTCGGCACAGGATTGCACGCTGAATTGGGGGCAGAACACTTGGAATGTTATGCACTGAAGGAAGCTGTTAAATGGGCTGAAGATATGGGGTACCAGAAAGTCGTCTTTGAAACGGATTGTGACAACGCAGTGAAGTCCATCATTGGAGATGAAGCGCAAGTTCATTGGTCCAACCAAGGACTCATTTCTGAAGCAAAAACTTATCTTTCTAATTCTAGACTTTGGTTTTGCAAATCTATTAATAGACTGGCTAATGACATTGCTCATAAAATTGCCAAGAAGGC
>JAJJMA010347089.1:0-23769 GCA_023529015.1 Papaver nudicaule
AAGTAAATTTACAGTAGTTCACGTCTTTGATTAAATGTTTTTCACCTCTTATTACATTTTTGTTTAAAATCAAATCAAAGACTAATCATGATATACTCAGCTTATAATTATTGTTATATAAAGTTGGGAGGTATAATCAAACATATAGCTGACATTGTAGGCTCTCTAACAGAGAGAGTGTTTGTTCTTGAAAATCAATTGTTTTTAGAAGATAATAAGTAAATTTACAGTAGTTCATGTCTTTGATTAAATGTTTTTATTTTATTAGTTCATGTCTTTGATTCATGAAATTAACGTTCATGAAATTGCCTTTTTTTGGGTTTTGAATGTTCATGAACAACTGATCTCTTCCTTAGAGGCATCAAGCATATGGATTCAAGTTTGGGTGTCTTATTTAGAACTCAGAAGAAGAGAGGAGGAGAAGGAGAAGCAGAAGCAGAAGCAGAAGCAGAAGAGAGGCCGGGTGTCTGCGAGCAAGAGAAGTAAATTCGATTTTTAAGTTTTTAATTGTTTTAGTAGTGGGGTGGAAATGAAGTTGGGTGAAAAGCAAAGTCAAAAGAGTGCATATGAGAGTTTTAAATTATTTTATAGGTGGGAATTTAGGGGGATGGAAACATAGTGAGAGTGTAGGTGGTAAGTAGGGAAAACCAAACATATCTACTTCTAACACATGATTAACCATACTAAAATGAAAAGCTAAATGCGTCATTTTTTCTAGGACGGATGGAGTATTCAGTAATCTTAATAACGACGTGAACTTTATTGGCCATCTAAATCACCCAAGTTGAAAGACAAACAAGCTATGAAGCTTGTTGTACCCTCCTCATTAAAATTGTACATTCATAGTCTTCGGTTTTGGCTAGAGAACTAGTAAGAAAAAGTTGAAACAAATAACTTGAAAATAATTTGGTTTTGCTTATAGGAAAAAGAAAAAGAAAAAAAAACAAGTTTGTTGATTTACCATGATAAATAAGAATTCTTTTAGCATTAGGCTTGTTCCTATGGGACACAAAAAACACAAATTTAGAGTGTTTTGGCTCACTATGGAGCCAGCAAAGAGCCAAAACGACGTTGCAAATTTGCAACTTTGCAACGTGAGACAGTATTAGTGTCGTCGATGGAATTTCCATCGACAGATGGTTTTTCCATCGAGGTCGACAGAATTTCCGTCGACGACAATTTTTCTGTCGATTAGATTAGGCTCATCCAACGGCTTATATTTAACTCCCAAATTCTATATAAACTCAAAATGTTCTTCACTTCATTCACTTACAACTTAGTTCGATATTTCTCAAATCTTCTCTCGATTTCATCCGATTAATCTATTTTTTTTCGTAATGTCAAATCAATCATCTTCCCAAGCCACTCAGTCATCAGATTCACCTCCACCATCTTCTCCTCCAAACTTTATTTTACTCGGTACTCCTCCGGCATCACCTAAATTTCGGAGCGTAACTGAAAAATTAGCCCATAACTACTACTACACTGAACCTTCATCGACATCTCCTCCTTTATTCACTCCTCCTCTATTTAAGAGATTATATCCTACTCCTCCTAGACACTATGGTAACCCAACAGTTAAGCGATGCAAATCTTCCACAACTTCTTCTTCTTCGTCATCTAAAAAAGAACTTGCACCGAAAAAACCAGCAAATCCTCTACATTCATTACCAGATGCACCTAAACCTCGTCCTAAGTTTACGTGGGATGAAGATTTATGTCTTTGTACAAACTATATGATTTTTTATCCGACCCCGGACGATATAAAACGGAATCGGGTTAAAGTAAATGAACCACTGTTGTGGACTAATGTCAGTGCAGAATTCAAATTAGATAGAAGTACTTCCAAAGTTGCGCGTGATCAAAATACGTTGTGGTCGCGTTGGAGAAAAATACACCAAAGAGTCCACGATTTTATGCACATGGGGAGATTGATCAAAGCACATCATTTTCCGGAAGATACTGATGATGAAAATCTTGGCAAGACTTTGAAGGAATGGCAACGATGTAAAGGAAAGAAATTCAAGTACGAACGACATTACCGTGTCCTCAAAACTTTTCTTGTTAATCGTTATGTGGGTTGATGAGAAGAGTTCGTCGAAGACAGTATTAAAGTGTCTTATGTTTTGGCGTAACACAATCCTTTATCTTTGGTAAAGGTCGAACTACCGCAACTACGGGCGGTCGACCATATCCAAAATAAATGATTGTGTTAGGCCAGAACACAATAAGGCTTGCACATCGGTTTGTTTTATTTTGCATTGCACCGATGCAAAACCATCAACGTGGCAATGGTACACAATAAAACAGAAAGCATTGCAAATTTTATCGTGTACCATTGTCATATTATGTTTTTGCTTTTGTAGGATTTGTTCGGCCAATTCAACGACTTCAGGGCAAGGATTTTCAACCCAGTTTGCTTTTTTGGCATCGCATTGATGCAAAAACATAATAAGGTAATGGTACAGGATAAATCAGCAAGCATTGTTAAGTATTTATCGTGTACCATTGTCTGTTATGTTTTTGCATGTGCAAGATTTGTTCATAGGCACAATCAACGACTTCGTGGATATAAAAGCCGAGTACATCGTTTATTTGAAATTCAAATTACATTACATTACATAATTAAAGCCGACTTTGTTTTTGTTTGTTCTAGTCCACCTAGAAAAATCCTGGTAGACTTTGTCTCAACACGCGGTAGCAACTCCATAATGCAAACACCCTTCCTTGCTCTTCGAAATAGAGGGCTGATGCCATAGCTTCCTGCAGATTTACAAATTAAATTATGAAGTAGCCATACAAAATCAACAAAATAAATTTAGAAGAAAAAAAATACTAATGACTTGTTCTTCATCCCATCCCCATTGTTCTTCGGCGACTTGACGCACGTAATTTCCAAGGATACGACAATCATTCATGATCCTTCCAATTCTGACTCTTGTGCCAAAACCCGTATGCCTAAACTCTTGTGTGTTCGGCACACGAACGGAGACGAAAGCATTTATAAGAGCAAGATCATCATCGGCTTCAGTAAACTTCGAACCCATATTGATTTGATTGGTTTTAAAAAACAAAAAACTCTTATATAGAAAGGATTCCAACATTCATCATATTTCTTAGATTTTTTACAACATCATATTTTTAGATATTTTACATCATATATTTTCACAAACTAACAAAGGGGCTTGTTCTCTAGGTTCCATAGGAATCTAATACATAAAAATCGTCTTGGCGAAAAATCTTTGTCTATGTTCAAACACTGGTTTATCTTCTTCAGGAACTTCAGTTTGTTGCTCTCTCACTATCTTTGAACCCTTGTTGATTTTTTTTCAACTGAAGCAACTTCCATTCGATACATTCTTTGTATGATTGTCCTGGGTTTTTACCAGTTTTAATAACTTTCAAATTACCTTTCGGTTGCACTTTCATATATGATTTGCCTTTGGGTTGAACTTTCATATTTTCTTTGCCTTTTGCTTGAACCTTTCTTTGCCTTCTCGCCGGAACCTTCACCTCGTTAATTTCCAAAATTTGAAATTTCCTCTGTTTTTTTTATTCCTCTATTTTTTTGTATCCCTCACAATATTTCTTTTCAGCGGCCTCTCTTACAACTCCGGACCAATTAAGAAATTTGGATGTTTCTCCATCTTAAAAATAGGGTGGAAAAGAGCAAAAGAGAGTTGAAAGGAGCAGAAGAGAATAGAAAAGAGTTGGTGTAATTTTTTATTCAAGTTTTACCGCATTTTATAGCGGTAACTAATTCAAAAATATTACCGTTGGAGGATGGAAATTCCATCGACGATGGTTTTTCCATATGTCGACAGAATTACCATCGACCACCACTGTCTCATTTTGCGTTTACTAGTCCACCTAGGATTGCAAAGGGGCACATTTCCTAGGTCCCATTGGAACCGGCCTTAGAAGTGTGATATCCATTTTAGGTCCCTTTCTCTCTTCAATGCTTATACACTTATTTTGTTATGGGTATTTTTTTGATAAGGGGAGGTTAGTTATTCAGTGGATATCTTGATAGAGTTACTTACATAATGACAAAAGAGAGACCCTACTACAAGACAAGGCCATGAAAATTAGTAATAGGTGAAAAATAAGGGTTTGTGGTTAGCCATGAAAAGGACTTGTAAGGCCGCCCCAGATTGGATTGCAGCATTGGCAGGAAGACAGAGTAGGGCACACATTCTTAATTCTCTTGATCCTTTGCCAGACCTAGCCTTTCCAATGGCCATGGTCCTCTGTAGTCTTAAATTCTTCCTCCAATAAATCATACATTTGTACAGTTTCAATCCGTCCACGTAGACGAATTCCAAAGGATCCACAGTTCCATACACAGAAATTTAATTCTCTAGATCGTGCTATGTGGTTATGGAACTAGTTTCACTGATTGGAGCCCATTTCTAGCGCCTTAAGTTGTATCTATCCTTTTTGCTCAAGTTGGACAGATTTTCAATTGCTCGGAACTAGCCCCAGCACGGTTTGATACTGCTGTGGATTCTTAGTAACTACATTCTAGTGGACATTTTAAGTGGGATTGGATTGGGATCTCAGTTCATTTTTGCATCTGAAAAATAGGAGAAAAGAAAACAAAGTCACCAACCACAAAAAAAACGTACCAAAGACATCAAGTCTCCTTTACCAGGAATATTGGCATTTTTATTTTGGGACCTCGTATTTCCTCCTTGTTGTCCGAATCAGAGACAACGCCACTCGTTCCAACACTACAAGGACAATACTAATCAAAGTTTAAGGACCATCGCGCCTCACTTAGTTTCTTTCGTATGTCGACTTAGTTCTTGTACTATCACTATGCGTGGTTATTGGTTTTCAACAACTGTTTTATTTTGACCGTAGATGGTAAATTACATGCCACAATGTGCTAATTTTTGATAGGAATGTAGTGTTCAACGAAAAATACATTTTACTAACAACATTCTACTTAGTGCGTGTCCGATGCAACTATCAACTAAGTGCACAAGTAAACTTGCTGGTTGACATTGGAGTACAGTGGTAAAGTCGCTGGGTGATGACACCGGTGATCTGAGTTCGTAACTCGCCTGCATCGGAAGGGGGATATTTCTTTATTTTTTTGCCTAGCTACCTGGGCTTGTAGGTAGTGGGCTTCGGTCCAACTTCAATATAACCTTTACAATTAAAAAAAAAAAGGTGCACAAGTAAACTTTTAACAAATAACTTAATTCTTGACGGTATTGTTTTTTTTTTTTTAAAGTCTTGACAATATTGTTATGAGTTTTAGAAAATTGAAACTAAACTATAACATATAAGGTTTTGCAGAAATAACAAACTGTAAATTATAATTGGTGTCCTGCTAAATTGTTTTTGATGTAGCTATTGACAGAATTAGACATCTTTGTAATATTATTTTTACTAGTTTGTCACCCGTGCTACGCACGGGTTTGTTTGCCTTATTTCATTTATGAACTACTGGAGACCCGGTCTTGCAATTAATTCCATTAATAAACCGTTTATCAATAGAAGAAAGAGTGAACCTATGTATATCCATGATTTATAGGATAAACTTGTGAATTATTGTGTGAGTTAATTATATTTAGAGTCAGTCGATATTACCCGTGAATTTTAGTAAAATGTTATATCACATTCGTCTAACCTGTGAATTCCGATTGAGTGTATTTAACCCGTGAATGCTAGTAAAATATAATATTACATTCATCCAACACGTGAATTCCAATGGATATATTGCGAGCGTGCATGTGCATCATCCATAATATCAACAGATGAGCACTCGTGAATCCCATATATAAGGGAGAAGGATAAACTTGTAAATTAATGTGTGAGTTACTTATGTATATCCATGATTAATTAATAGGATAAAATTGTGAATTAACGTGTGAGTTAATTATATATGGTCGATGTTTGCCCGTGAATTATGTGGTTGAAGCCCATTGTGCATATTCCATGCCATTTATTTGGAGTGTATTTTACCCGTGAATTCTTGTAAAATATAATATCACATTCGTCTATTCCGTGAATTCCGATGGAGTGCATTTAACCCGTGAATTCTAGTAAAATAACATTCGTCCAACCCGTGAATTTCGATGGACATATTGCGAGCGTGCATGTGCATCATTCATAAAATCAATAGATGAGCACTCGTGCAATCCCATATATAAGAGAGAAGGATGAACTTGTAAATTATCGTTTATATATGGAGTCAGTCAATGTGTACTCATGAATTATGTAGTGATTAATGTAGTAAGTTTTTTCTTTATGTATAAATATTAACCGTGGATTTCTGAGAGTTACACGTTTATGTGTGTATTGAAATCCGTTGTACATATTTTGTTCTATTTTTCTTTTTGGAGTGTATTTAACTCATGAATTCTAGTAGAATATAATATCACATGCGTCTAACCCGTGATTTGGACATATTGTGAGCCTGCATGTGGATCATTCATAAAATCAATGGATGAGCACCTGTGAAATCCCATATAAGATAAAGAGAGAGAGTATGCTCACTTCGGTACAACAAATTACATCTATGTATTTCTCGGTGTATAATGATTCTTAGACCATTGAGGTTGTCTTTTTTTTTTTTTTGAAAGGGGGAGGTTGTCTTGTTATATCGTTCTAGCATAATGCTCTAATTAGAAAAGGGGTTTTCTTATTCGAGATTAAAGCTAGAAAAAGATTTTTTTTTCATGTTTTGTAGAGATCAAAGCATGTTGGGATTGTTATTCACCAAAACACTTCCCTATCAACATTTTTACACCGACCGAAGAGTCTCCCGTGTTTTATACCGTGAGAGGAGGGATCCGTCGGTCAGTACTCTTTGACAGAATCATTGAGATGGTGTGACTTAGAATGGGGTCCATATTTTTTACATTAAGTGATAGATCTTGTGCAATGCTCGAAGGTGATGTCAACATAGATGCTCCAGGCCTTCCAAGGAGTCCAGTGATAAAAAATAAAATTTAAAGGGGAATACAAACACAAATCAAAGAAAAAAATACTTATGAGATATTGGAGACAATACCACAAAAATACATATGCATAATAACTGCATCAGTGTGTTCTATGAGTTTCCCATGCTTGAACCAAATCACCAATCCCTTGTCCATGTGTTTTCGAGCACAACAGTAAGCCAATAACCATGTCGCTACGCTGCCAATGCCGATAACCAATTAATATTTTTACTGCTATGCACGGGATGGCTTGCCTTACTTCGTTTATGAATTATTGTAAGCTACACTTTTTGACTAACTTTTAGACTAACTTTGTCGTTACACAACAGTCCACAAATGTGGTGAGGACCTCATCAATTGTTTTTGTTGTTTTTTGTCATAATTGATTAAGTAATTCTGGCAAGTAATCTCCACCAGTCGCTGCATTTGTTTACCAATTAGATTGTATCATTTGTCTTCCTTTTTTAAGCTATGATCTAGATTTTTATGCCCAGTTTAGAATGGTATTTTTTTTCTTTAAGCTTGTTATTCTATATCCCCACAAAAAATGAAGGTCATTTTATTAAACTTTGAGTCGTACACAACAAAGTGTTAGAAGAAATTCTTTTATTAGACTAAATCTTTATATTAGACTTTGTGAAAGAGAAAAACCAACAGTAATGTCAACAAAAAGGATGAAGCTATGATCACAATGTAAGTCTTCGAAATGGTAAAGCTTGTGCAACATATTAAACCCGACACATTCTGTATAAAGCACAAATAGGTATATACCATCACTGCTAATCCGTCAAACAAATTTAACACGCACGTTCACCTGATGCTTAAACTTGCTTTAAAAAATGCAAATTGCAAGCCACTGGTTTAAAAAATGCAAATTGCAAACGAAATAAGCTTCTTTATTGGCCACCTTTGCGGAACAAACTTGGTTGAGCTATGGGTTTTTTATCCACTTCTGTTCTGCCTGATGCCCTTCAATCGAGTTATGGTTTCTTTTGTTTCACCTCATGCTTTCCCGAGTCATGGTAATGATCCCATTTTGATCTTTTAATGGTTCTAGCTACATCGCTTATGCATAAAATCATGGAAACATTAGAAGCTACTTTCATTGTCTTTCGACCATTAACAAAATTATTCCACAATCGTTGAATTGGATCCTGGCCGACAATTCCCGCTACAAAATTAAAATTCACCTGACAACAAACATGAGGGCTAATGAATTTTCTTTATGTGATTGTGTGCAAGGAAAATCTATAATTGATTTTAAATCCAAAGAACCTTAATGAAACTTTTATGCAGTAAATACTAACCGGATTACCAAAACAGTTTTCTCAAAACATTTATGCAGCGAACAAAAAACACAACGACTCTCCGCCTCTCTCCTAAGTTATCTTGCCCTGGCAACTGCTGACGCCCATAAACCAAGAAATTCAATAGAACAGACCGTTCGCTATAGTAGCCATTATAAGGAAACTCAGTCAAAAATATATATACTGAGAACCTGATTCAAGAAAACTAATTCCATACGAAATAGGTGGAATCATTACCGAAAATGGCATCATGTGCACTGTTTGATGCTTGGTAGAACAGGCTATTAGCAGAAGCAGCCAGGATAAGGCAACTCAACTATTATTCGAAAGAGACAAAGATATTTACCACTTATGTCATCAAACCAGTTAGAAACTCCCGAGTCCAGACCAAGAATCCCCATAGTGTAAGAAAATATGTGGCTCCATTCATATAGCTTCTTACACGTAAATGCCACAAGCCAAATAACTAACAGAAATAACTTACATACAAATTTCATATATAGAAGACGCGACGGTACCAGCCGACTACATTCTCGTGGATACATGATACCTACAAAACAAAGAACAAACACATATCAATACTGAAACCCTAAATTGAAAATGACAAAAAGAAACGAAAACAAAAATAGAAGAGAAAAGCGGCGGTGGAGTTCTGGCGTTTCCTCAGTTATTTATATACAGGAATATCTCCCCCAAAAACTCTAGACCGACTATGTTTGGAAATTATGTGAAATATCTAGCAATTTTTACTCATTGCATTATTTTCGAAATATCATATAGATAAATATATATTATTAACTAAAATATATAAATAGTATCCTAAAATATCTATCAGTTTTTACTTGCAATGTTATTTTTGGCAGGCCCGACTAATTAAAGTTTTTCTTCCAACATTTTTTCTATATTTTCCTATTTTTTATTTGCTTAAAAATATTCAGATTTAATTTGTAATATTTTTTATCCATTAAAAATATTTTCGGAACCACTTTTGGTAATATATTATTTACTAATCAGTTTTTTTTACTTCTATTTTCGCTTTATAATTTATATATCTCATTAATTAAAAAAATTGGATTTTATTATCTCATTGATTAAAATTATATGGTATTTCTTATTTTTTGGAATTTTTTTTCTTTTAGCTAAATAGTAAAACCATCAAATCCTTAACGCTTTTTGGTTTTTTGTTTTGTTATTCTTTGTTTTTCCCTTTGATGAATAATTTTTGGTTTTGTTTTTTATTTTTATGATAGGCTTTTAACGATCATCTTCTTTATCTAACAGGATCAATTCTACTAATTTTTGGGAAGAAGCATAATCATTCACAATAAAGGTATTTTTTTAATACAAAAATTGAATAGTAATTTCTTTTCAATTTGTTTAATTAGTGGTTTGGAAATTGTAATTAGGGTTCCTCCTATTCTCTTTTTGTAATTGGACTTTGGACTTGGACTGTGGATTTTTTTTTTTTGGTTATTAAAACATCTACTATGTATTTTTCTTTGTTGATCTAATCATGCGATATAATCACGTTTATTTCTTTTTGTTGATTATTTATACATGCCATGTAATCATGATTATTCTCGAAATTTAATCATGATATATTCAATATTCTCTAAGATTCTATAGTATAATATTATTTTTTTATTACTTTTTTAGAAAAAAGTTTTTATTTTATTTTATTTTATTTTATTTTTACTTGGTAAGTTTTAAATGGTGGGATCAGAATCAACCAGAAGCTGCGGTGAATGTGAGCAATTAAAATAACTTTGTTATTATATATATAAATATACACTCTAATTATAGTAAATAGTGTTTTTATTTCCAATATATTTAAATAAACTTAAGTCATAGTTAGATTTTTTATTTTTTATTTTATTTTTTTGGATACAAAAAAAGATATATTAAAAGGGAAAAAAATAATTACAAGAGTATGTACAAAAGCGGTCGCAAGACCCCAAAACAAAGAGAACAAAAGCGCATTACAGATTTACAAGCGTCTCCCAATGAAAAATGTCTTGAGTCGTAGAATACCCCCTAAAATATCCGTTTGCGAAGTCCATAAACAAATGTCTAGTTTTACCGCCGTTACTATATCGTAAAAGGCTTCACCTTGCCACCATTTACTATCGCATTTCTTGTAAGCCAAACTTGCCAAATAATAACGAAAGGACCAAACCGTGTAGTGCCCTTTGCTGAATTAGAAATGCACCATCTTCTCAATATCTCCTCAATGCTCTCCGGAAACACCCAGTTCAAGTGTCAGGACTGTAGGCAATAGTGCCACAGTTTCGACTAACTCACAGGTGAAGAATAAATGCCTTTGTGATTCTGCTTCCTTGCTGCACACTGGACAAATATAACTAGACAAAACCATACCTCTCAAAGGTAAGACGCTTCGCGTAGGTAATGAATGATGCAATAGAGACCATACAACAAGGTATACTTTGGGAGGGAGGAGTTTATGCTCCAGCAATCTCCAAAAACTAACGTCAGAAGTGTCCTCCCATTGTTTTGCGAAAAATTTCCTAGAGGTGAACTCGCCCTTGACAGGATCATCATCTCCTTCGTGTAACACCACCTGTCTAATATCATGACGTATCTCCAGCAAATCGATAGCTTACGCGGCATTCAATCTACAACGAAATGGAGAGTTGAATCTGCACGACACATCTCAGAGACTGAAGCCTGTTGTTGTGTGCTCTTCCTATAGAGTCTTGGATACTTAGAGGCCAAACTACGATTGGATAACCATAAATGATGCCAACACTTTACTGTTTTACCGCTGTTCACCTCAAGCTCCATGTACGTGAATGCATCATCCCTTGTATTATGTATGTCGTGCCATAACCTCAAACCAATAACCTCATTAGGTTGCAACAACGTAATTTTTTTTTAATATATTTAAATAAATAAGTAATACGAGTAGTTATTTTATTTATTATTAATTTTTTAGGCAATATCAAATATTTTTTTTTTATTATTTATCATTTAATAACAAAATATTTATCTTTAAAATTTATAATTATTGTATAAAATAATAAGTTTAAAAGAGAGAATCAATTAAATAAAATTAGGTGGCTTCGGACCTTGTGCTTTTCCAACTTATAAAAGTTACTCTTTAATAGCGTTCAAAAGCATACCAAAAGTGTAAATTTTTCTCTATGAAAGGCAAAAACGTTTGAATTTTTTTTACCAAACACAATTTTAGTCAAAATTTATTACAAATTTGTTACAAGAAAAAATAACAATCACCAACATGACTTTTGTGTTTTTGCTTTTATTTGAGTTTTGGGTTTCTGCCGCCCAACTAGGCTACTACACTACACTGTCCACCAAAAAAGGACGGAGTCTTGGACTCTTGGTTGGGTTTGATAAAGGATGAAAGCTATAAATGGCAATATTTATATATCAACTTGAGAATGTATGGCACAATCAAATGAGGACAATATGACAATATGCTTAAATACTGATTTAAATTTGCATTGTATTGAATGTCCAAAATTACAGACTTTAGATTGGTCCACAAAAGATAATAAACCTATTTATAACTCATAAACTCTGTGAAAATGACACAATAATGTGTACCTCATCTTTCACCATAATCAATGGTCTTTTTTTTTTGATGGAATCCATAATCAATGGTCCACTACCTCATATCTTCCTACTTGAGTTTTGATCTCATTTTTCCTTTTTCCATGTAACAACTAAGCTTAATTAGATCATGATAAACAACTAGTAATAAATGATCATTAATTATTGCTTCTCTGATGAAAAGGATGATCATGGAAAAGAAAGCTTTTGGCAAAGTTTAATACTCCCTCCGTTTCTTTTATATAGGCGGAAATGTAACTTTTTCATGTTTCAAATTATAGGCGGAGTACAATTACCAAGGCAATTTTTTACAGGTTATACCCCTATTAATACTACATAGGTAATTGTGTTATGTATAAGACAAAGGGCAAAACAAGAAAAAACATGTTAATTTATGAATTCAAAAATATTTTCTTAATCTAAGAGAATTGGTCCCTCCGCCTATATAATTGAAACGGAGGGAGTATGTTCATTCAAGTGACAAACCAAACCCAACGCTCATACATAGGATTTAGAAACATTGGACTTGGATATTCTACATAAGGTCCTTTTTTTTTTTTTTTTTTTTGAAACACAGTGCTTTATTTATTGAATTAGTCTTACATAGTAGTTGAGTTTGTATAGCCCAATTATCTTACACTTTGCCATTACTTGACAAAAAATTCGGAGGTACCGATATCAAAATAACAATAAAAAGAGACTAAAACCAAAGTAGCTTGATCACTTCTATCTATTCTATTATATAAAGGGAACACCCCTTATTGAAGCTGTAAATTATCTTGACCATTTTGCCCCTGCTTTTATAGTTTAGAGATTCAATTTATACATATCTGTGAGGGTGCAATGGTAATTGTCCTTACAAAATTTTCTTATTCCCACTTCACCCCTATCCATAAATTTGACATATACCATTTCTATGAAACCCAAAAAAGTCGCAACAGTAAACTCATAAAATATCAGACCTATTCTCCGGTTTTAGAATCATCTTGATTCTTGACCCTTCCGCGCACGCGCATCGCGCGTGTTTACACACTAGTGAACCAAAAGTCTGGCAGACCTTAGAGGTATGACTCCAACTGAACTTTTCCTTGAGAATTTGCCTTGAACGACGTCAAAGCCTCCCACCCAAACAGGAGGGCCAGTTGTTGATTTGAAAAAAACATAAGGTCCTTTTGACATTACTCTGATCACCAAATATAAATAATAGTCATTTTAAGGAAAAGTAATTAAACTTTATGTAACTTTTATACTTGACTAAATATGGAAATGCAAATACTACTTGAAGTTTTAAGTTCAACTAATATTCGCGATCCAAATTCGAATAGGTTCCTGTTCCTGGTCAGAAACCATTGTGCTCGCGCGGGCGGTCCAATAAAGATATGAAGTAGTGGTGCCTACACCTTTGAATTTTAGGAGTCGGGATCCGACGCATCCAGCAGAGCGAAGCAAGGTTCCATTGTTTTCGGCGGGATCATTTCGCAATGGCGGCGAGTCCGCTCTATTCTCGAGGTCGTGAATAGGAAAAAGCCCTTTTGATTCAATTAGAGATTTTCTGTCGTCGGCCCTTGTCATGAGACCACTATCTATGCATGTCTTTTCCGCCTGGACTCATAATCTTTTGCTTCTTGGGAATGCTGATTTTGGGAGATGCCCGTCCGAAATACCATGGACGCAACGCCTTTGGGCAAACCGTCCTACCCCAGAAGAAATAAAGGGAGATTTACTTTGGCTCGATCCACCAGCTTCAATGGACTAGTGGTTGAGTTGCACATTGAATTGGTCACTATCACTGTAATACAGGGTAACATGAAGAAATTGATGGGGTTAGTAAATGGCGTTTACGACTTTACATGGTTGCTAATTGTTATACAGTCTTCTAGTGCTATCGTATTAAATGTTTACCTCACATCTTGAGAGTGGTGTGTGCAACTCAACCTGATTGTGAGTTTTAGTTGGTGGCAATTCCCTACAGTTAAAGTTATGTTATTATGGGCGCAAATGAATGACGACCCAATGGGCATGCACCTGTAAATCGATCGATTTCGCGCCCAATTATGTCCTCTATTTAATAGCAGATTTGACAGTACTCATTTGACAGAACCAAAAACAAGATCAGAGATTTCTGGTGGGGAAAATTTGGTCAGAAGAAAGGAGTGTACATGCAGAAGTGGAGCAAACTCTGCAAGAGCAAAGAAAAAGGAGGAAATGGATTTAAGAATCTTCAAATGATGAACCAATCCTTGATAGCCAAGAATGGATGGAGATTATTTCAACAACCAAACTCTCTATGGGCTGTTACAATGAAGAGCAAGTATTACCCAAACTCAAACCCGTTCCATGCTTCCTGTAAAAACACCTCCTCTTGGACCTGGAAAGGAGTGTACAAAGGTATAAAGCTGCTCCAACCTCATAGCATCTGGGAGGTGGGAAATGGAGAGAGTATACAAATCTGGAATGACCACTGGGTTCCAGGAATGGAAGATTTCCTCCCTGATCCTCCAACCCTCATTACACCTATTAAACCTCTCACTGTGAGTGAACTCCTATCCATTCATGGATGGAATGTTCCTCTTCTCTCCACTCTGTTTTCAAGTGACATTGTCTCAAAAATCCTCACTATTACTCCTGACTCTAACATGGTTGACACTCTCCGATGGAAGGATGACAAACAGGGTCAGTTCTCAAGCAAATCCCTTTACAACCTCCTAGATAAGAAAAAAGAACAACCGGATGATAAGGTGGCAATCAAAATCTGGAAAATGAGATGCATACCCAGAATCCAGTTTTTTGCCTGGAAACTGAAAGCAAAAACTCTAACTTTTAGTGCTTACCTCTCCACCTTTTTACATCATGTAGACCCAACTTGTAGTCTATGCAATAGTCACCCTGAAACAGGGGAACACCTGCTTATGCAGTGTGGTTTTGCAAAGGATGTGTGGAGTCACTGTAATCTTAACCTGGAGAATGCTTGTCGAGGTTTCACTAACACTACTGATTGGTGCACTTCCTGGTTTGCAAATAAGCATCAGAACTCCATGCTTGGCGACTGGGAGGCAGTATGCGCAACAGCTAGTTGGCACATTTGGAAGGCTAGATGTGATGTTGTCTTTAGGAAAACAAAGCCTGATCCCAAGCACACTGCAAAACTCATTTTAAAACAGCTTGAGGATTTTAAGCTTTTCTCCCTACCAGCACATCCCAATGCTAATACTAACACTCACCCAACTGTTAATGTGACCAACTCTGAAGATATTTCTGTTTTATATAGCTCCCACTGGAATGCGGAAACTAACCTCACAGGAATTGGTGTTGTTATCTTAGACAGGGAAGGCAAAACCATCGGAAGAAAAGCTAGATGCTGCAGAGCCAAAGGACAAGAAGACGGAGACTGTACAGCCGCTTTAGAAGCACTGGAATGGAGCAGCAAACTCAACCTAAGAAGATTCAACCTTTGTGGTCACTCTAGCTCTATCACAAACACTCTGAAAGGGAAGAAAAGAACAACCAACTGGGAAACAAATGCAAAAGTAGATACCATCTTGAGTTTGCAAAAAGCTTTTGAATCTGTCAATCTGAAGTGTAGCAAGTTAAACACTAGGTCTGACATTAACAATGTAGCTATTTTGGCTAGTAGAAGCACAAGTCCTCATTTGTGGGAGGCACCTGAACTTTACAACTTATTGTAGTTTGGTTTATTTTTTTTTTTTTTAAAAAAAAAAAAAAAAAAAGATGTATGTGATAGCACTGGTCATTCTAATATATGTCTCACAACGGGTCTAAGTTCTTCTGCTTATACCATGAAAGGCTGATTTAGGGACCGGCTCATTTACTAGGGAGACGGGTAATAAGACAAAATAGGGCTATTTTAAAGTTTTTTCCAAAACCTCTTATCCAACATATTTTCTTAATTGCCAAACTACCCCTACTTAATTATAACTAATCAATCAGATTAGTTTAACTAAACTAAGATTAGTTGTTAAACTATTCCAACACCGCCACCACCACCACCACTACCGGCACCAGCGCCGCCACCACCACTACCACCAATCAGAAAATTCCATCTGGCAAAAAAGAAATTTTCGTCTTGATATTTCATCCCAAACTCAACCGAAAACTATCCATTTCGTCTGGGTTTTTCTCAATTAACCCTATTTTCGGCTGGGTTGGTTGTGACACAATTGGTAAGTTGATTTTCGCCTGGGTTGGTTGCATGCAATACAGACGAAAATTGGATTTCGGCTGGGTTGGTTGCATGCAATACAGACGGAAATTGGTTTTCGTCTAGATTTTTAGGGTTTAACCCAGACGAAAATCCCTCTGAACACTCATCTTTAACCATTCAATTGATCAATCAACGCATAAAAACTTAATCATAGACAAGATGAAACTGTTTTTGAGTTTCTTTGTTTAGTAATTAGATTTTTGTAAACGATTCGGGGGCGTTTTGGTCTCATCCTTAATTTAAAAGGGTAACTTAGACTTTTCATTGTTTTTTGGCACCCCTTATAACACACTCTAGGATAGGGATAAAAAACCCGGTCTCCCTAGTAAATGAGCCGGTCCCTAAATCAGCCATTATACCATGGGTTGGCAGATAGGCACGCTGTTCTCAATCTAAGCCCAAAAGGGAACCAAACAGGCAGACAGTTGTTAGTTGTTACAGTCCGGTATGTGGTATCTAGTATCCAGTTGACAAGTTGAGTTCACCCCTCTGAAATCATGTCGAGATCATCTGTCTCTAGTCTTACTGTCTGGATAAGGTTTTAATATCTCAACAGTAAGCCCAAAATGAACAACAACTTCTCGTCTACAGAAGAGGACTAATCCCATCCATGTAGCAACTGCCATGGAAAATCATCCCAATTCCAAACAAGTAAAAATGCGAAGGAAATGCCTCCGAACACATTTAACAATATGGACCATCTAGTGCTAACATATACGGGGTATGTGATAATATACGGAGTATTAAAATATATGGAATGTATGCCAGCAAGGTAACCTAGGTGGCAGTGAAGATATTCATAAGATTAATTCATTAATAGGATTTGTATAATCTAACAGATAAATAGGCGATAAGTTTCACCAAGTCAAGAGGTTGTTAGGGTTAGAGTTATCCTATCATCTCTATAAATATGAACCATCGGTGTAATTGTAAAACTATCACAGTAAGTACTGAAGATCAATAACATCATAATCCTACGGGGTTTCTCCGTGGAGTAGGTCACATCAACAGTAGACCCAACCACGTAAATCACTAATAATTTCTTTAAATATTGTCCCAATACCACCAGTTTGAAATCTCGATCGCAAGACATGTCAGAGGGTGCACAACACAAACATAGGCAAAAGCCAGATGGGCTTGTTGTATGCAAGTGTTTCATGTAGGTTATCAAGACTGTTATAGGCCAGCACAAACAACATTAATCTAATAATATGATACAAATAGGCAGTAGCTTCTAGATCTACTGGCGATTTTATAAATGCAGCAAACTAACAGAGAAATCATTCACATAGATTAAGATGAGAAACAAAAAACAAATCAGGCATGATCACAGTTCAGTACTAAAGAAGTTACACATGTCTCAAGCTTTTGCAAGGGGGGATAATAGTGTGTTTCACTGATACGACTCCGAATTCTACATTAGCTGATTCTGATAAAAGCTTGTAGTTCTACCAGCAACAGCCTTTTCCTTACATAAGTGAGTATGCAGTAGTGTTATATGTATTGATTTACACAACAAGAACTAAGTTCTGCATTCAATTTCATGGAATGGTTGAAAAAAATCATCAAGTTTTTGCAATGTATAAACTCATTGGGTTTAATTTTTTTACAAATGAAATCCTGTCCATCTTTTAAAACCAATCTCATTACCTTCAGAAATTGCCAACCCAATACCACTTCTTCCTCCCCTACCAATGCCTTTATAATACAATCTCCATTCATCAGCATCGCCATCCATTTGAACCAAACAAGGGTGTCCAACTTCTTTATTATCCCATCCATCTTCTTCAACACTCGGCTTTAAAACAACACCATGTACAGACTTCTTCCAGTCTTTTAATCCATCTGACGACTCCGCTAACCCTATACTCTTCTCTCCATTGGCTGCAACACCTTCATATGCCACTAAATACCCTCCATTTTTTTTCCGAACTACACTCGCGCTTTTAACACCAAATTCATCAAAAGAACCTTCATTCCCTCCGCTAATAATCTTCCCCAACTTCACCCATTTCATTCCGTCTCTTGATCTTGCAATTCCAATAGCAAACTTCCCAGACACCACATCAAATGAGTGATAGTACATTCTCAAATCACCACTTTTATGATAAACGACTTTGGGTTCTGCAATAAACAAAGAGTCCCACTCATTTGCTGCTCCTACATCAAACAAAGCCCCACTATGATGTTCACCTTCTATTCTTGCCCAGTGCCTCCCATCTTGACTAATAGCTAATCCAGGTAAAGATCTATAAACATCATTAACAGCACCCTCTTCACCATTTCTCTTCCCCTTTTCCGGGTTTTCAACAAGTACTTTCGGAGTACCAGGGATTTCAACTCGTTCCGAATTGAACCCAGTATAGTAAAGCCAATAAACAGCACTAGATACTCTGACTTTTGAACTAGACATAATCACAATCTCAGAAGGTCTTATACTCTCGGTATCAAATGCCCACCAATCCTCACTGCAGTTCATAACCAAACCCACATCGGAACTCGATTGAACAAGTCCAGTTCCTCTTTCCCAATGAATCCCATTGCTGGAAACAGCTAATCCAATTGAGTCTAAATTTTTCCCATTTGAAGAACTTCCATGATGCCACATATACCAACGTTCTTCTTCATCGCTAAGAAATCTTTTCACAACTGGCGATCCAATTTCTTGACTATCCCATGAATTTTCAATCCCAATATCAAAAACCAAACCTCTAGATGATACCGAAGAAGCCGGTTTTTTATTTTGAGATAAACCTGTGAATTTCTGTTGATTATCTAAATCTAAATCACTTCCATCAACTGAATTGTCCTCTATTGCATTATCACTACCAATGTCAGGCTTAGTAGAGCAGCGACTTATAAAACGAAACTCATTTCTAGGGTTAGGGTTATGTATTGGTGGGTAATTTGGATGAGAAAATGAAGTTGAAATCAAAGAAGGACAATGAGATGAAATGTTTACCTTATTTGATATCTTTCGAGATGTTAAGACATTTAGAGTTTGGAACCCTGAAGCTGCTGCGGACATTGCTACTACTTCCATGTTGTGCAAGAGAGGGTGGGGAGTGATAAGATCAAGAAATTGAGTTGCAGATATGTGGGGGGTTGTATTTTTGTATGGGTTGAAAAAGATAGAACAAGGGTTTTGGATTATTCGAACTTGGTAGATTAGTGTAATTTAATCCTTTCAAGATATCGTTGGAATGGAATCTAACTTCTAATCACTTTGGAAAAGGAAAAGTGAAGGGTTGTTCTGTCTTGCGCATGGAGCAAAGGTATCCAACAGGAGTCGGGAGGACCAACTCCATATCATTGGAAGTAGGACTGTAAAATGATAGCTACTGTAAGGACAATCCATCTGACCAAGGGGGAGAACTTGGGTCACCGACCAATACTAATTGTCAAATATTAGGCCCAAAGCTTAAGCCCCGACTCAGTCTAATACAGTTAGCCTTCCAATTTTATTATGCGCTGATTTTGGCACTGTACGTTTTTCTTTGGCACTTCAAAGGGTGACAAAATAGGGTCATCAAAACCCAAAACCAAAAACCCCTTATAAAACGTAACAGTTTTACCTTTTAGATTTAGTTTAGTGTTAGTGTTTGATTATCATCAGATTAGTGGTAATCATGATTATCATAATCTATATAGTTAAGTTAATAAAAATTTTAGTGAGAGAAAATCAGTTTGTTTTTTATTTTAGAAATCATTTAGAGAGAAAGAAGGAGAGGGGAGAAAAAAAACAAAGGAGAAAAAAAAATCTCAAAGTTTTGATTCACTCAACCAAAATGAGTGATTCAAACACCGATTTCGAGCTACCGGAGACTCCAATAGATTACAACAACAAAATCTATTGTCCAAACGAAGATTTTTGTGATTGTTGTGATTTGGGCGGCTCTGTTTACGCCTTGGTTTGGCCTCAGAATTGAGGCGTAAACAAAGTTTACGCCTCAAGATTCTTCTCAAGTAAGGCGTAAAAAGTTGAATTTACGCCTTGCAACCAAGCCGTAAAAGATGCCCTAGTTTTGTCCTAGAATGTTTTACGCCTACCAAACCAAGGCGTAAACGTAAACATTTTGAAATGTGCTCACAAAAATGTGAACCGTAAACATCAAAACCAAGCCGTAAAAAAAAAATTGGGGGCGTAAAAAAATGAATTGGGGAATAAAAAATGAATTTTTTGTTTTACGCCCGGATTCATTTTTTTATGCCCCAATTCATTTTTTACGCCCCAATTCAGTTTTCATGCCCCAATTCATTTTTTTACACCCCCAATTTTTTGTTTACGGTTTGGTTTTGATGTTTACGGTTCACATTTTTGTGAGCACATTCCAAAATGTTTACGCCTTGGTTTGGTAGGCGTAAAACATTCTAGGGCAAAACTAGGGCATCTTTTACGGCTTGGTTGCAAGGCGTAAAAGCTTTTACGCCTTACTTCATGAAGAATCACAAGACGTAAAAACTAGTTTACGCCTCGGTTTCATATGAAATCCAACCGTAAAACCAACTGGTGCGAAAAAAAAACAATGAATCGAGACAATGAATATTTCCTTGAGAATGTTTTGCAATTGCAAGGAACTCGGTTTACGCACAAATTACGTCTCTAAGGGTTAATTTTGTTTTCGCCATCTTTAATTTTAATCGAGACAATGAATATTTCGTATCGGCGATGAATCGAGACGAACCCCATGTTTTCAATCATGGGAACGTAAACTGTTTTTGTTTTTGTTTTTGAGAAGGAGAAGATGAACCGTAAGTTTTTGTTTTAGGAGAAGGAGAAGGATAAGATGAGAAGAGGATATAAGGTAAATTAGTTTTTGTTTTGAAGGGTAACTTAGACTTTTCATACCTATTTAGACATCCCTTATAACTACCCTTTGGATGGTTTTATTGTTTTGAAGTGCCAAAGAAAAACGTGCAGTGCCAAAATCAGCGCATATTTTATTTTTATTTTTTTCCGATACAGGCAAAGTTGGGCCCACCATCCCCTGAGACCCAACCAGCTAGGACTGGCCCCATTGCCAGCTCAGCCGCCTACCCCACAACATGACCCACAAGCATCTCCTCTCTATCCATAGATGGAGGGGGTCAAAGTTTTTCATATGTTTTACGAGGGTCGAACCCCGAACCTCAAGCTCCTGAGGTGATGACACATCGACTGTACTAGACAGTGGTTCTCAATAGCCTTCCAATTAAGCAAAATATCAATTTCCTCTCTTGACTTCATTGATGATTGAACCTCCATCTCTATGTCGTTTTTTTCCATAACTCTCCAGTTTCTTTTTTTTTTTCAAGAGCCCACAGTATAGCAAACGGTAGAAGTGGCCAGACTTTTCACCCTAATCTCCTACCTCTGAGCTACGACCACTGTTGAAGTTTCTCCTTAACGTTGTACTGTTGCGCCCAAGTAGGGTTCATCATTGACACTAAGTATTCTCATATGGACTTGGAGAAGGAGCAATCAAGAAGCAGGTGGTGAACATCTGCCATATAAGCTCCAATTTTTGTATGTGAGCTCACAGCCTGTCTTATTGAGATTTTCACTGTAGGTATACCATTATGTACCACAAGCCAAGCAAAAAACTGTGTGCTTATTAGGTGCAAATTTCCTCCAAACATACTTGAAGTTACCCCCACTTGAGATAGGTTGAGATTTCTTCCACCACTCATAACCATCTTTTGTTGTGTTTTTTGAATTGGTGATGCAAACCAGAGTATCTCCCTTCGCAGTTGTATACACCATTTTCCATTTTGCACAAGATTCACCAGTTTTGCATCTTTGTCTACAACTAATTTGAAAGTTTTTTTTTTAATGAGAGTGGAAGAATAGAGTTGTGTCTCACCATTTATCTTTCCAAAATTTGACAGATTTGGCAATTTTTGTTGAGGAGTGATGTTGTAGCAATGTCTTATCTTGCTGGATTCCTTTTTAAAACCCTTAGCCCACAAATCCTCATCACAGTCGAGAAGATGTTCTTAATTCAATATATTGCCATGAACTCCAAAATGATGTGTAGCCAATTACTTGTGTGATTAAGGAAGATTTCAACTTCCAACATGAACTCTAATTGACATGAATAAATAGTTTGTTCTCTTGCAAATATCTTGTTATTGCTCAATCTTTGCTATGCTAAAATATTTATGAAGTATTGATAAATTATTCAAGTTCGAAATTGAATGCTTGATTGATAATTCTATAGCTAATTGAGAATTCTTTGATCCGTGTAATTGTCTAGGGATTCTTGATAAAGTAGTAATATGTGAATATTGACGAAGGGATTTTGTTAAGTATTCATATGTATTGATTGACGCTAGTTGATGAATCGAGCTTATGTATTTGTCGCTAGGAGTAACCTATCTCATAGAACCCATAGCATTCAAGTGAATTATATCTGGAGAGCTTATTCTAGGTTGTTCACATGAATAAAATCCTAAAGAGAGCTTATTCATTTAGGTGGAATTATGAGATTGTTGAATAGATGAGCTTGTATCTGTTCTAGGGTTGCTAGTATTGAGTATATTGTGAGAAGCATAACTACATGTTGGTAAGAGTCTTGTTTTGTGGCCGAGATTGAATCCTTGATCATTCTCATCTCATATATTGTTTTCACAACCTTGCATTACATTCATCCAGGAAATTAGATTGACAACTTAGCACATCTTTACCTTAGGAACGAACCTGCTTATCCAATACTATTAGTTAGTGTTAGCAGAGTAAGGAATATATTTTAGTCTCTATTTTAAGTTGAACTACTTTCCTTTGGTATGCGTAATTTTTCCCTAGCAACCCATGCTATCTTCTCCTTTTCATGACTAGAACCCCACAAAGAGTCTCTCATATTCTTGATTAACTTGTCTTCCACTAATGTAGAGATTTGCAATAATAACGTGTAAAGTACTGGTGAAAATGGTGTGTGTGTGTGTGGTGGTGGTGGTGGTGGTGGGGGGGGGATGGAGGGGTAACCAAATGCACCACCAACTTTTTAGTTCGTGAAGCTGATGGACAAGTCAAGGGACAATCTCAAAAATCAATATCCAATGACTTACACTTGGACGATCTCAAAAATCATTATCCAAGTGTTGAACCTGAGTTGGATCTTAAAGATCAATTCCAACAAAGACAAGTCTTTTTTAATCCCCATGTCTCGTGACGACATTCGATATAGTCGGGAACATCGTCAATTTTCTTTTCGAGGACTTCCTGCTTTCCCCTTCATATTGCCACGCTAAAGGGGATTCAGAATGGTAAATTTATTTTTGATTTACTTGTTGGAGATTTTGAAGCACTGTATGTGTTTTAAATGAAGTAGCATAACTGTTAGACCTTTCTAAGAATATGCATTTTAATCATCTTTGGACGTGATGGTTCGTCATAAAGGAAACATGATTACTAAATCAAATTATCCTGGACGTGATGGTTCTTCACGAGGAAACATGTTTTTTAAGAAAATGAAATACGAAATCTATTCTTATTCGAACATGACGTCTCGTCTTAAAGGAAACATACTTTTCAAAAAGTTGAAATACGAAATAAAATCTTCTCCGGATGTGATCGTTTTTCACGGAGGAAACACGCTTCTCTAAAAATTGAAATACGAAATATAATATATTATATTTGAAATGAGATTTTGTGTAGTAAGGGATTGAATTAGCTTATTCAACTCCAAGTTTTTCTAATTGTCATCATGTGCGC